>ML425773.1:0-52971 GCA_005239525.1 Nicotiana knightiana | reverse complement strand
AAATCCTGTATTACTTGTCGACCACGTACACTTGCGTGTGCATTGGGAAATCAACCAACATGCGACGTCGTAGGTGCGAAAGGCCATGCGCTGGTGCGAAGGGAGGCTAGACAGAAAGAGTCTGCAGGTGCGAAGAGTTGGCCGCACCTGCGAATGCCGCAAGTGCGGAAAAGTGGCCGCAGGTGCGAGAATGGGTCCGTTAGTGGGATTTTGCAGGTGTGAACCTGGGACCGCAGGTGCGATTAAAGTTCCACAGGCGCGGAATTGCTGGGCAGAACAGTATAAACGAAGCCTCCGTGAAATTTTAGTTATTTCACCATTGTTGCATACGGTTGGAACTCATTTGAAGGCAATTTGAAGAAAGAATCAGTGGGTCTTGAGTAGAGGTAAGTTCCCATTAATTAAAGTCAATTCTATGCTATTTTGTTCGGATTAGGCTTATAAATTAAAAGGATTTATGTAGTAAAAGATTGGGAAAAATGGGTGGAGGATTGGAAAATTCTTTTGGCAATTTGGGTAGGCAATTGTGGTCCGATTGTGGTGTTTTTGGTATGTGTGGAATCGTGGGAGGACGGGGTTTCTAGTGATGTAAATTTTATCGAATTCCGAGACGTGGTCCCGGGGCTCGGGTTTGGCCGAATTTTGAGATTTTTGTATAAATTGATTGTTTTCGATTGGGTTGTGTTCCTTTAGTATATATTAATGATGTTAAACTGGTTTTGGTTAGATTCGGAGCAATCGGGAGCAAATTTGAGAGGAAAGAGTATAGCGGACTAGTATTGTGGCCCGGTAAAGGTAAGTAATGGCTATAAATCTTGTCCCGGGGGTATGAAACCCTGGACATCATATTTCTCACTGATTTTAGAATGGCGCACATGTCTGATGACGAGTATGTGGAGCACACTGATTTTTGTATTGGAGTTGGTCCTCTCAGCGGCAACTAATGAGTTGCATTTTTTACTCAAAACCTTATGTTAAATTGTGTTCTAAAGATTATTGCAATATTCGGGCTATAAGCCATGTTTGGGGCCTCATGCCGATCTGTTTAGACCCCTTGGGGACTTTTTACTGCTATTTTCCTCACTATTTATTGATGATTTCACTCAGTCACATTGTGCTTACTATTTTCGAAACCCAGCCTGATTTACACTACTTTGAGATTTAAAAATGATGTTTTGGGTCGAGTACCCCATTTTACTGATTCGCCCGAGGGGTTTTTGAGAGGTTCTAATGAGTAAGGCTGAGGGCCTGATTTTGAGGATATGATACGCCACGAGGTGGCTTGATATTAGTCCTTGGGCTGAAGGAGCCCCTCCGGAGTATGTACACACCCCCAGTGAGCGCAGGTACCTACTGAGTGTTGAGTGTTGAGTGCCGAGTGATGAGTGATTGGGAGGCATGAGTGATCGTGAGGTTGCCCGAGAGGATGATACTGAGTGGCTGTGAGGTGTTGAGTGATGTTTTGCCCGAGGGGCAATTTATGATTCATGTTTTTTCTTGAGGGGCTACTTATGATTTATTTCATTTTCATACTAAATCTTTTGGTTTGAAATTGTTGAAAATTTACATTTTTCAAAGGATTTTTCTGAAGTTGGTTTTTAAGGCATGATGATTTCATATATCTATATATATATATATATATATATACTGCTGGAAAGAAAGGTTGTGCATATTGTGAATTGATGATATTTATTTTTATGTGTTTTCTTGCCGCTTAGACTTGATTTATTTTCATTACTACTGAGCTGGCGTACTCACATTACTCCCTGCAGCCCTGTGTGAAGATTCAGGTGCAAATACCGAGCATTAGTTATCTATTCCGTGTGGAGCCGGAGTGCGGGATATAGAGGTAGCTGTTCAGCTTCTGATGCATCTATGTTTTACCTTCTTATTGTAGCTAGATATTTATTCGGAGGATTTGTATTATAATAGTATACCTTTTTGGCCTATCTTTCTTAGATGCTCATGACATGTTGGCTCTGGGTTTTGGGCTTTGTTGCATTGTTTATTGGCCTAATGTATTTAGTAAACTCTGTATATTTTATGAAATGCTTGAATTTTGTTGGGATTTTGAAGGAAACTGCAAATATGTGATTGTTGGCTAGCCTAGTTCCAGGATAGGCGCCATCACGGCCGGTTTAGGATTTGGGATCGTGACAAATAGTTCAGCGATGATTTCATTTGAAAGGTTCCAAAATTGTAATTCAATCCAAATTCTGTTACCCCAAATCCTATTCAAGTCCTTCTGATCAATTGGTAAAGATGTCCAAATTGGAGGATATAGTTACTTGGATCTGATGCAAACAAATGAGAGAATCAAAATGAGAGACTCTTATCGGTGAAAACCCACACGGATACCATGAGGCGACGTTAAGTAGAGAATTTGAAAATGAGAGAGTCTTGTTAGTGAAAACTCGCAAAGAGCACTACAAGACGAAGGTGAGAAGAGAAATGAGAGAGGTTAGTCGGTGAAAACCCGCAAAGGGCACCGCTGATCGGAAAACGATAATGGGTCACTGACATGGACACGGTCTAGGGCAAGGTTTCTCAATCTCGAGGAAATAGTTCTGATGAATTTCTGAGAGTTAGATGGTTTGCACAGATCGGGCACCCAGTCCAAGAGGCATGTCATGTTCATTAAAGGCTATATACACTCCAGATAAGTCCTTCTTTCCTTCCCCTGAAAGGGATATTTCTTGTCTAAATTCATTTTTTATTTTTCTTTAAATCCCTTTCGGTCTAACTCTGTTCCTAAAGTAAGATAAAGAACGGATGGCAAAACTGATTTACAGGGCTCTCATTTTACATGGCCTAATATGCAAAAGGCATCCAGCCTCGTCAGGGGCATCAAGTCTTTCTCGATTGGCCATTGGGGCCGACGCTTCAAACTCAAATCTCTCGGGAGGAGAAAATCAAATAAAACTGCCCATGAAGGCAAATGAAGTTGAAAAGGTTGAATTTCGCGTAGCTAACCGCCTCGGCAAGGTCCAAAAAACCAAGATCCCTAGATGGTATTTATGATGCTCAAGCAGTGGAAGATTCTTCAGAATGAACAAGCATAGCTACAAGAGAAGTTGTACAACTTTCAAGGCAATATTATATTGAAGATGGTGGTTCATGTCATTTGGGTTTCAAGGATGAAAGGTTGGAACCTAGACAATCGTTTCCTAGAGATGGTAATGGTAATTTTTTTGTTTGCAACCAGAATGGGGACATGGAATATAAGGATGCTATCTCTGCTACTCAAGTGGTGTTTGAGTCTGCAATACGTGCAAGCTTAACTGCCGACGACGTTGTACAACATTCAAGGCATTAATATGTTGATGATGGTGGTTCATTCCACTTAGGTTTCAAGAAAAAAAGTTTTGAACGTGGCAATCATTTCTAGGAGATGGTAATAGTAATTTTTCTGTTGGCATCAAGAATGGGGACATGGAATTAAATTATGCTACCTCTACCGCTCAAGTAGTGGCTGATTCAGCAGAACGTGCAAGCTTAGCTGCCAGAGCTATTGTATAACATTCAAGGAATTAATATGTTGATGATGGTAGTTCAGGCCACTTAGGTTTCAATGAGATGGTAATGGTAATTTTTCTGTGGGCAGGCAGATTTGGGACAAGAAATTTAAGGATGTTATCTCTGCTGCTCAAGTAGTAGTTGAGTCTGCAGAATGCGCAAGCTTAGCTGCCTGAGTTGTTGTACAACTTTCAAAGAAATACTATGTTGATTATGGTGGATCATGCCATTTATATTTCAAGGATGAAAGGTTGGAACCCAGGCAATCATTTTCTGGAGATAGTAATGGTAATTTCTCTGTTGGCGGGAAGAATTGGAACATGGAATTTAAGGATAATATCAATGTTGCTCAAACAGTGGCTGATTCTGTAGAACGTGCAAGCTTAGTTGCTAGAGCTTTATAATACCTTCAAGGGATTATTATGTTGACGATGGTGGTTAATGCCATTCTGGTTTCAAGGATGAAAGGTTGGAACCTAGATATCATTTCCTGGAAATGATAACGGTAGTTTTTCTTTTGGCAGTCGGAATTGGGATATGGATTTTAAGGATGCAATCTCTGCTTCTCAAGCAGTGGCTGAGTCTACAGAACGTGCAACCTTAGATGCCAGAGATGTTGAACAAAATTCAAGGTATTAATATGTTGATGGTGGTGGTTCATGCCACTTAGGTTTAAAGGTAAAAAGGTTGGAACTTGGGCAATCATTTCTTGGAGATAGTAATGGTAATGTTTATGCTGGGGGCAGAACTGGAACATAGAATTTAAAAATAATATCTTTGCTGCTCAAGTTGTGGCTGAGTCTACAAAACGAGCAAGCTTAGTTGCCAGAGCTGTTTTACAACCTTCAAGGGATTATTATGTTGGTGATGGTGGTTCATGCCACTTAGGTTTCATGGATGAAAGGTTGGAACCTAGGCAATCATTTCAAGGAGATGATAATGGTAATTTTTTTGTTGGCAGGCAGAATGAGGATATGGAATTTAAGGAGCCTATCTCTGCTGCTCAAGCACTGGCTGAGTCTGTAGAACGAGCAAGCTTAGCTGCCAGAGCTGTTGTACAACTTTCAACGCAATATTATGTTAACGACAGTGGTGCATGCCACTTAGGTTTCAAGGATGAAAGGTTGGAACCTGGGCAATCATTTCTGTGAGATGGTGCCAGTAATTTATCTGTTGGTAGGCAGAATTGGGACATGGAATTTAAGGATGCTACCTCTGTTGCTCAAGCAGTGGCTGATTCTGCAAAACGTGCAAGATTAGCTGCCAGAGCTGTTGTACATCCTTCAAAGGATTATTAAGTTGTTGATGGTGGTTCATGCCACTTAGGTTTCAAGGATGAAAGGTTGGAACCTGGACAATCATTTCCTTGAGGCGGTAATGGTAATTTTTTTTGTTGGCAGCCAGAATGGGGACATGGAATATAAGGATGATATCTCTTCTTCTCAAGTAGTGGTTGAGTCTACAGAACGTGCAAGCTTAGCCACCAGAGTTGTTGTACAATATTCAAGGCATTAATATGTTGATGATGGTAGTTCATGCCTTTTAGGTTACAAGGAAAAAAGGTTGTAACCTTGGGAATCATTTCCTGGAGATGGTAATGGTAATTGTTCTATTGGCAGGCAGAATTGGGACAAGAAATTTAAGGATGCTATCTCTGCTTCTCAAGTAGTAGTAGAGTCCGCAGAACGCGCAATCTTAACTGTCTGAGTTGTTGAACAACTTTCAAGGCAATATTATGTTGATGATGATGGCTCATGCCACTTATGTTTTAAGGATGAAAGGTTGGAACCTGTGCAATCATTTCCTCAAGATAGTAATGGTAATTTTTCTGTTGGCGGGTGATGTGCCGGAGAATTTCGGCACATTTTATACCAATTGCTTATATTTTAGCTCGTTTTAAATGCAATTGTCTTTTATACTTATGTAATTTTGATGTTTTGCAGTGCATGAAACTTGAGGACCCAAAAACATGGAAATGGAATCAAAAAGCCACAAAAGGACAAGAAAGAGGAAAAATGCGACCGCATAGTTGAAAATGCGGATCGCAAATCCAACATGCGGACCGCATAATGCTCAGGGGAACGACAAAGTCCAATAGTTAGTTTGGCCAAATCCAATTGAAGAAATGCGGTCCATTATGCGACCGCATAACATGTTTGCGAGAACCAGAATGCGACGACTTCCAGGAACCTAGAGTTTCGAAGATGCAGTGGACTTGAAGAGAATGCGGACCGCATATTTGTTATGAGACAGAAATGTGGTCGCATATTTTACCTGGAAGGGCATTTTTGTCCGAAATTGGCCCCGAGTTTTACCCCCCATAAATAGATTTATTGGGGTTTTTTGGGGGCATCATGTCTGGAAAACGAGTTACAATCCAAACTTTGAATAGTACCGTCTTTTCGAAGCTTTGAAGGTGAAGAATCGTGCACTTTTGTAAGCACTATGACATTTAATATTCTATTCTTTTTTTATTTTAGCATGTGTGGCTAGTTCTAAATACTAAGGTTGTGGACCCTAAATGGCTGTAATGTCAATGGATGTATAACATTGAATATATGTATAATGGTTGGTTGATATTTATTTACTCCTCATTCTTCATTTATTGTTGGTGGTTGCAAATATTAACAAGTGACATTATATTCTTTTTTTACTCGGAAAAGTGAGTTAGGGTTTGGTAGAAGTAAATATCGAAGACTCGAGGTTTTAAACCTTGTTTACTAAAATCGCTTAGGAAGAAGTGGGTTTTATTTAGCATATATTGATTAATCTTAATTGCATCTCTTTTATATTTGGAAAAATCATAAAGAATCCTACCCAACTATTGGAAAATATTGGGTAGTCATTTAGAAATCATTTGCATATCAAGAGGACCTTCCATTAGAAATATATCATATTAACACCAATAGCATTACATTTCATTGAAGGGGACACAACCTTGATATAGATAATCAAATTAATTACAACCTTATTTAATCATACTTGTTGCTATTTCACAAAATTACAATCCAATCTATTACCATACTTTTGTTAGTCTAACAGAATAGAAATACGATTTAAGTTAAGATTCACACTAAAGTAAACTTTTCACGCCTATTCCCTGTGGGATTCGACCCCAACCTCGTTGGGTTGCTATGTTTGACATCGATCGTGTTACACTATTTTAAGGTGTAATTTGAGCGTATTAAAATTTGGTGCCGTTGCCGGGGAATACGATTTTGAAATTACTAACTAGTGTGCACTTTACTTTACATCTTTTATATTCCATCACATTTTGCTTGGTCTTCTTGGTGTGATAGGTAAGAACGGCTGACTATGATGAAGAGGAGAATCCCTTTGCGGACATTGAGCAATATCTTTATGATACCAACGCTATCCTTCCTCCACGGGTTGAAGCTATTACATTCAAAGTAGAGCACGAGTTAATCCTAATGCTTAAGGCAGAAGGATTATTCGGGAATTCTACTGATGATGATCCAACGCAACACCTTAGGAATTTCTTGGGTGTGTGCTCCATGTATAAATAGAACAATGTAACAGATGACGCCTTGAGATTGCGAGTATTCAAATATTCAGTGACTGGAGAAGCGAAAAAGTGGATTCAAAATCTACCTCCTCAATCTATCACTTCTTGGCCCGAGCTTGTCCGTGCCTTCTTATCCAAGTGGTTTCCATAGAGCAAGAAGTCTGAGCTTGGAGATAAAATCTTCTTCTTCAAACAGATACCAGGAGAACACTTACATGAAGCATGGGACAGATTCAAGTTACACTTAGTGAGGTACACTCAGTGAGGTCACCTAATCATCGTTTTCCGGATGCAATTTTGATGGAGAAATTCTACATGGGTTTGGATCCATTGTCCCAGTCCATAGCAAAAAATGCAGCAGACGGATCTTTCATGGACAAATCATTCACCCGAATCACGCAGATTCTGGATAAAATGGTCAAACACAATCAAGTATGGCAATCTGAGGATTCTAGTGGTAGAATTTCCTATGGTACTCCCTCTCTTACCAACATGCTCAAAGAAAATCAAGAGAGAGACCAATTGATTGCCGGTCTTGCCACAAACATTGATGTCTTGACAAATATGTTCACGAAGAGTCAAACGAAGAAGGTAAATGTTGTGGAAGACATGCAACCGACGGGAAATCAAGAGTTTGAAGAAGCCAACTATGTTCATAATTCTCAAGAAGGGTATCGCCAACAAAATCAATGGAGGCCAAACCCGCAAGGGCAAGTCCAACAAAATTGGCGCAATGACTAAGGTTGGTCGAGTCAAGGTAATTGGAACAACAATAATAGCAATTATGCCAAGCGGAGCTCCAATCCCTATGTTCCACCGAAGGGGAAATATTACAAGGAGGGTCCTTCAATTGAATCCAAGTTAGAAGGGATGCTTGAAAAGATCTTGAAAAATCAAGAGAGAGGTGATGCTAAAATGAAGAACATGTCCGAAATCGTGGGGTCACATACCGCCTCTATACAAAATCTTGACATGCAAATGTGAGACTTGTCAAAAGAAAAAAATCCCAAGCTAAAAGGTACTCTTCCAAGTGATACAGTTTTCAACCCAAAGGGGAATGTGAGCGGTCCATATTCTCATTGCATTGCTATTACTACTAAAAGCGGGAAAGTCCTTCAAGATGAAAGTGAACAATTAGTTGAGGTAGATGATCTTGAGTAAGAAGTTGAGGCACAAGTTGAAGTGCCGGTTGTTGTTGAAAGGGAGAAGCCCTCCCAAGAGGTGAAAATCCAAAAAGCAAAGCATGAAGATGTTAAAGAAAAGGTGAAGGAGACCCCAAAAGCTCCTCCACCAAATTCCTAGACCTACTCCTCCATTCCCTTAAATGCTTGCATGAAGGGTATATGATGGCAAGTTGGAGAAGTTCTATGATATTTTGAAGCAATTGTCAATAAACATCCCTTTCTTGGAGGCTTTCCAAGAGATACCGGGATTTTCCAAATACTTAAAGGACTTGATGACCAAGAAGAGATCTACCAAGAATGGAGTGGTGAGTATGACTCACTGGGTTAGTTCTATTATTTCTACGACAACCGTTGAGAAGAAGGAAGACCTGGGAGCATTCACCATCCCATGTACTATCAGGTTGAGAGATTTTGCAAGGGCACTTTGTGATAATGGTGCTAGCATAAATTTGATGCCTCTTGCTATTTACAAGCAAGTGGGATTGGGTTTGTCAAGACCTACAAGTATGAGATTTCAAACGTCCGACCGTTTAATCAACAGACGCGCGGGTATTGTGGATGATATTTTAGTGAAAGTGGGGAAGTTCCTTCTTCCGGCTGACTTTGTTATCCTTGATTGTGCGGTTGACAAGGAAATTCCTATCACATTGGGAATACCATTCCTTGCTACGGGAAGAGCATTGATGGACTTGGAACAAAATGAAATCAAATTCCGAGTGAATGATGAGGAAGTCATTTTCCAAGCTAGTAAGGGTTTGAAGTTGCCGAATGCATATGAAGGGATCTCGGTAATAGATGTTGTTGATGAGGTCGAGGATGCTAGTGACATGAAGATGGAGGAAGAGTGCCCTGGTGAGGCCTTGGTGAAAATCTTGGTAAATTTTGATGGTGAATAAAAGGAGGGGTATGTAGAAGAAGTGAATGCATTGGAAGGACGTGGGTCCTACTCTTATGCACTGAAAAAGCTCTCTCTTGACTTAGAGAATATAGCTACTCCTCCCGCAAAGCCTTCCATCATTGAGCCACCACAACCTGAGCTCAATCCATTTCAATCATATTTGAGGTATAAATTTCTTAGCTCTAATGATACTTTACCCGTAATCGTTTCCTCTTTGTTGGATGATGTGTAGGTAGGTGAATTGTTGAATGTCTTGCAGGAATACCGATAAGAAATTGGATGGACAATAGAGGACATCCGAGGG
Organism: Nicotiana knightiana; assembly: GCA_005239525.1. Classification (NCBI taxonomy): domain Eukaryota; kingdom Viridiplantae; phylum Streptophyta; class Magnoliopsida; order Solanales; family Solanaceae; genus Nicotiana; species Nicotiana knightiana. The sequence goes on along the minus strand of ML425773.1, from coordinate 43,543 downwards.
ATTCCCGCCGGAATTTGTGAGCATAAAATCCAATTGGAGGAAGGAAGAAAGCCGAGTGTTGAACACCAAAGGAGATTGACTCCATCGATGCAATAGGTGGTCAAGAAAGAGATAATCAAGTGGTTGGATGCCGGGGTTGTCTACCCCATTGCAAATAGTTCATGGGTGAGTTCAGTGCAATGTGTACCAAAGAAGGGAGGCATGCCAGTAATTCACAATGAAGAGAATGAGCTTATGCCAACACGGACGGTCACCGGGTGGAGAGTATGCATGGATTATCGGATGCTCAACGGTGCCACGTGCAAAGATCATTTCCCTATGCCTTTTACTGATCAAATGCTTGATCGGCTAGCGGGAAGATCATTCTATTGCTTCCCTGATGGGTATTCCGGTTACAACCAAATCAATATAGCACTGGAGGACCAAGAAAAGACAACATTCACCTGCCCTTATGGAACTTTTGCCTTTAGTCGGATGTCGTTTGGTTTATGCAACACTCCGGCTACCTTTCAAAGATGCATGATGTCCATATTCTCAGACATGGTGGAGGATTTCCTAGAGGAGCTAAAAGTGCCTTGAGGCATTTGAGGAGCTAAAAGAGAAGCTCATCACGACACCCATTATTGTCACACCGGATTGGTATTCGAGCTCATGTGTGACGCCAATGGTGTAGCTATTGGAGCAGTTCTGGTCAATGGCGTAACAAGGTTCCTCATCCCATTTATTATGCAAGAAAGACACTCAATGGTGCGCAAGTGAAATATACTTTGACAGAGCAAGAGCTTCTTGCCATTGTATATGCTTTTGAAAAATTCCGAGCTTATTTGTTGGGGTCTATGGTGGTGATCTACACCAATCATGCCGCTCTTCGCTATCTCATGGCGAAGAAAGATGCCAAACCAAGGTTAATCTAGTGGGTCCTCTTATTGCAAGAATTTGACTTTGAGGTCAAAGACCGAAAGGGCACAGAAAACCAAGTGGCGGATCATCTCTCTAGGCTTGAAGAAGATGGGCGACCAAAGGAAAATCTTTATATCAATGATGCCTTCCCTGATGAGCATATTTTGGAATTGTCTTCTTCATCTACTCCTTGGTACGCCGATATTGCTAACTACTTGGTTAGTGACCTCATTCTGGATGGATTGGAAGCTTACAACAAGAAGAAGTTTTTGAGAGAGTATCAGCAATATTACTGGGAAGAACCATTCTTGTTCCGCATTTGTGATGATAACATCATTAGGAGGTGTGTTCCAGAAGAGGAGATGATGCCAATTCTAAAGGCAGGCCATGACTCACCGGTTTGGGGTCATCATGGGGGTACTCGAACGGCGAGAAAGATACTTGAATGTGTCTATTATCGTCTGTCGATTTATCATGATGCCAATCAAATGGTCAAGGCTTGTGGACAATGCCAGAGGCAAGGATCAATCTCTAAGAGGCATGAAATGCCAATGCACTTTGTGATGGAGATCGAGATATTTGATGTGTGGGGAATTGACTTTATGGGCCCCTTTATAAGCTCATGTGGTATGACATACATCTTGGTGGCTGTGGACTATGTGTCCAAATGGGTTGAAGCAATTGCCTTACCAAACAACGAGTAAGGAGTGTGACCGCATTCTTAAAGAAAAACATATTCATGCGGTTTGGCACTCCTAGAGCCATTCTTAGTGATGGTGGGTCTCACTTCTGGAACAAGGCCTTCACGGAGCTACTAGAGAAATATGGCGTCAAGCATAAGGTGGCCACACCTTATCATCCCCAATCAAGTGGCCAAGTTGAAGTTTCCAACCGGGAGATAAAGAATATTCTAGCAAAGATTGTTAACGCTAACAGGACCGACTGGTCAAGGAAGCTAGATGACGCATTGTGGGCATACTGCACGGCGTACAAAACCCCTATTGGTACTTCTCCTTAACGGTTAGTCTTCAACAAGGCTTGTCATCAACCCGTAGAATTAGAGCACAAAGCCATGTGGGCTTTAAAAAGGTTGAACTTGGACTGGGCTGAAGCTGTAAATTTGAGGTTAACAAAAATCAATGAAATGGAGGAATTCCGTTTCCATGTATATGAAAGTGCAGTTGTGTACAGAGAAAGAATGAAGTTCGTCCACAACAAAAAGATCTTGAAAAGGGAGTTCAAGTCGGGTGACTTGGTTTTGCTCTTCAACTCAAGGCTCAAATTGTTTCCGGGCAAGCTCAAATCAAAGTGGTCCGGCCCATTCAAGGTGGTAGATGTATCCCCTTTTGGAGCTGTGGAATTAGAATCGGAGGATGGGCTACGAACCTTCAAAGTCAATGGCCAGCGATTCAAGCACTACTTGGGCACATATGGAGAAAAAAACTTGGTGGAACAGTTAGCTCTCAAAGATGGTCCATGCCCGACCAAATAGTGAACCCAAAGAACGGCCAACTTCGTCGTGCTGCGACGTTAAATCAAGTGTTTCATGGGAGGCAACCCATGTGAGGTAACATTTTTTTGTCCTTTAAATTTTAAATTTTGTTAGACGGATTAAATTGAGCAATTTAAAGTGTGTGTTAGAGTGCAGGTGATTCAAAAAGGTCATAAAATGGAGTAAAATTGCGAGTGAAAGGGAAGAAAAGTCCCAATGGGAAGTCTGCTACACATATTGACTATGCGGACCGCATAGTGGTCGCAGACCTGGGCAGTTTGTTTAGCAAAAGTTGGTGGCTAATATGCGGCGAGGAAATGCACTTTGCGGACCGCATACCAGTTAAGCGATCGCACAAGTGCACCGCATTGTGGAGTTGAGAAACCTGAGTTGAAACTAACGCATAACATTTATGCGGTATCTTATCCACCGCAGTTTTCACATGTAAGTAGCCCTACCCCCTTCACACAACCCGATCATCTGCACACCAGCACTCAAACACAAACACTTACACTTACACCAAACAAAACAAAAATACAAAAGAAAAAGAAGACGGGAAAATGGCTAGCTTGAAATTGAAAGAGTGAACAAAGATTACCATTGTTGAATTCATCTCCGTGATTGTTCCTTGTTCACCAGTTCTGGTATGTTCTTCCTTCCCAACTCCATCTCTGTAAATTTTTAGTTTGAATATTGTTGTGTGTTATCCTGTTTTGGTTTTTTTCTTTTGTGTTTGATATTTCTTCCTCCTCGCTCTTTTGGTTATCTTCTCATAATAGAGGGGGGGGGGGGGCGTTCTTGAATAATTGGTTAGGTCTGGGCTTGCTGGGTAGTGAAATTAGGGTTACCACTGTAGAGGGTAAAGGTAAAACCTTGAGGATGATGACTTTTGCGGACCGCATAGTCAATTTGCGGTCTGCATCATTGCCGCATATGAAACCTTAGGTGACTTGAGGAAGATGACAAAATGCGGAGTCTTTGAGATTGCATAACCACTATGCAGACCGCAAAGCCACGGCTTACCCAGGCAGCTTGCGGCCAGATATAACATGTTGTTGGCAGCTAATCTGCGATCGCATATCCATCTCTGCGGTGGGTTCTGCAATCGCATAGTGTGATGACCTTTCAAGTGCAAAATTTTGTGATGGTTATGCAAACCGCATAATGGATATGCGATCGCATAACCCATCGCATAACTGATTCCTTTCAGCAGACAGGCATTTTGTGATAAGTTTGTGGTCCGGATAGTTGTTATGCAACCGCATAACCTGTCGTATATTTGACTTTCTTTGTAATATTTTCTTTTGATGTATGCTATGTCGCTCACACTTTGTTTCTTTATAGATATGGCTCCCAAGAAATATATTGATGGTAAAAAAAGGGCCTCCTCCGGCCATCAAGCACAACAAGCGAAACGTTCACGACAAGAATCATCTCAACCTATTGCTGAACATCCCTCCCAGTCTGATGAGGAGGAGACCTAGCCCTCAGTCGACCTACAGGCTGAGGCAAGAAAAAAAGAGGAGATGATTTCCAGCTCCATTTTGAGGTCACAGGCTCTAGGAGTCTGTATAAAGAAGGGCGCACGAAACGGAAAATCCTTGAAGAGAAACAGTTGAGTCTTAACGGACTACAGGAGTAGTACCCTAACATACTGGAGAACATCAAAGCTAGAAACTTGGAATGCTTCACTGAGGTGCCTGATGATTTCAATGAAACACTAGTGCGAGAGTTTTATGAATCCTATGGGGCCTCTAGAATAGCTCATCACAAGCGCAACAAAGTCTTCTATGAATCGGTCAGGGTTCGGGGGAAGTCTGTGCTATGTGACAAGGGCACGACAAATTATCTATATTTTAGAAGCTGGAGTCCGGGCATAACTGAGTATGACCCCAGATGGGCCAACAGAGATGGTGAGTGTGCCTGGATTGACTCAGTGATCGCAAAGGGGACCCCCGCTTGGATTGACCCTAAGCATAAAATATTCAAGGAAGATCTCACACGAGATGGTAGATTCTGTCTCAACTTTGTTACCTCTCGCTTGATACCGTCCTGGAATGAGGCTGACATAAGCATTGAGAAAGCTCTTCTGATTGCATGCATTATGACCGGGGTCAGGGTGTCATTATCTTCCGAGAGTTAGGGGTCCGAGCTAATCAGACATCCACGTCACTTCCATTCCCATGCTTGATCACAACCCTCCTTAAGGTTGTGGAAGTCCTTTCAATGCACACTATGACAAGATGGGAAAGCGCTGAAGGATATTGATATCACGCGCATCAGTAACGCGGTGCCACAAGTAGCTGCTGCTCTTCCAGAGGTTCATATCCAAATTTCTGCTGATAGAGATATCTCAGACTCCCAACCACCTGTTTCTCCTCCGGCCACAGTGGCATCCACTGCCACTCCATAGTCCACCTCTCAGAACACTATTGCCCAGCCTTCTGCCGCACTGCCAGCCTTTTCGAGGCTAGGTCTATTAGCTCAGCATGCAAATGCTAAGGTAGACTGGCTTCTGAAGGACCTCCCCACTTTTATCAGACAGGCCCTTACTCCTATCCAGTCCTCAGTTACAGCACTCCAACAACAATATTCATCTTATGAGGATCGCCTCAAGCGGATTGAGGTACGACTTGAGAAGGTAGAGAGGGGTGAGGTTGGAGGCCTACCCAAGTTCAGTGACGAGGTTGACACACTAAAGACTGAGCTCCACAAAATGCAAAATATGGAGTTCGATCGATCCTCTTTCACGCCAAAAGAAGGAGTGCAGGGAGTGGGCACGTCCGTGGCTGGGTTAGACCTTAACTTTTCCATATTGATGACAGCTCCTAAGCCACAGACTATCAGGGCTTCCCTGACTCCAGCTCCCCTTGCACACATTGACATCCCTTCTGGGGAAGATTCCGGACACTCTGCAGAGTCCGAGGCTGGGGAGACAGACGAGGATGAGACTGATGATGAGTCATGGTCCGAGGAGGATGAGGGTCCTAAGGAGAAAGGCAAGAAGATTGTTGTCCCTACAGCTGTAGAGGAGGAAGAAGAAGCAGCTGTTCAGATGGTGATAGCATATTCTCTAGCAGACATGGTCACCCAAGCCAAATCATCGACCATTCCGCCATCAGCAGGCGAGGCTAGCAGCTCACATGCACCAGTTCCAGTGTCAGGACAACTCCTCCATCAGTGGAGGTCACCCCTCAGGCTGAGATCTCATCAGCCCCAGCTCCAGCATCAGAGGGTGACCCCACCATCATCCAGCCGGCTTTCGACTCCCACAGCGCTTAGTGCGCCTCAGGAAGCCCCTAAACTCTATTTTTACATCTCTTATGCATTGGGGACAATACATTCCTTTTAGTTGGGGGTGGGATAGCCTTGTGTATATATTTTTGTATTCCTTGAACTCTTGTACATGTTTTTGTGTTATATAAGCAACTTTCTCGTTAAGTCTTGTATATACTTATGTTGTATTTGTAGATATATTACCTTTGTAAAAAAAACCCAAAAACAAGTAGATAGTTGTATGCATGTACATCTTTAGTAATAAGCGATGAATTTCCCTTGGTTTTCTTCGCCGGGTTCTTTTCCAAGGGTGTAATAGTAGAACCATGGTAGTAGGATGAAACATTTTGACCGATTTGGTGTGAGTATCTAGTTTCAACCATGTATGTCTGTAAATAACCTATACCCTACCGTTGATATATATAAAAAAACAACAACAAATATTTTATGGTTAATCATTTGTGAGAACTTGAGGCTCGCTCTTTTACTCTATGTTCACTTAGACTTATGCATGAAAAATGATGAAAGCTCCGAGTTGCAATGTTTTTTATTCAACAGTTCATGTGCCATGTGTGTTAGTTTTGTGTAAATAATTCTTGTGCTTACTTCTGTCATCTAGAACTTGCCCGGTTGGTCTTTCGATGCTAATGATAAGTACATTGAGTTGGAGAAATGACCTTAGGCAGTCTTTGTGTTGTTTGAAAACCCAGTTAGCCTTTCAAGCTACCCATTTTATAGACAATATCACTAGTTACCCCATTTGAGCCTTTAACCTTTTTCTTTGGCCACCTCATTACAAACCTTTCCCCTTTTGCAAAATAATTCCATCTTTCGAACCCGTCCCTCCTTGAACATTGAGAATGAGGCTAAAAGCCTAATTTGGGGGTGTGGTTCCAAGTTGGAAATTGGCGAGGTTGTACATTGAGTGTAGGAAAGTATACTTCAAAATATTAAAATGAAATTATACAAGCTCCATAAGAAAAATATAAAAAAAAGAAGAAAAAGAAAAGAAAAAGAAATATTTGTGTATATATAAATATGGAGCCTTGAAGATAATAAGGAGGTATTTAAGGTGGTTCGATGTTGGTAACTAGGAGCCAATGAGGGCTATGTGGTTTGAAAAGAAACAAAGGGCAACATGAAAGAAAAATGTGAGTAGAGTTCAAGGAGGGTGTAGTCACTTGTACCCAAATGTTTATCCGACCCTTCCCTAAGCCTACATTACAATCTTCAAAATTCCTTATGGGATCTCCAATCGAATGCTCTTGAGTAGGCGACGAATTAAAATAAGGGCAATCTTATGGTATGATGTGTTGTAACACTTAAAACTCTTTGTGAGAGTGAGTGTCTTTGTGAATATGTCCCTTTTTGTTGTAATTGTAAATATTGTGAGTTTGGGACTTTATTTTTGGTGAGGGCACATGAACTGTGAGGTTTAACAAAAGTTGAGTTCTTGAAGTCGAATGCAAAGGCACTCAACTGAGAGTAACGTTTTGTCAAATTGGTCGAGGCTCAAAGTTCACAAGTTGATTAGTTTCTTTGTAAATAGAAATGATTTTTCAGGAAGCGTAAATAAACGAAAATGCATGCTTGTAATACTGACGATTAACACCGTCCATGGTCACTATTGTTTCATGTCGTTTAGTTGGAGTCTAGAATAGGATAGCGTCGTTTTAGTTGCTTGAGGACAAGCAAGAGTTTAAGTTGGGGGCGCTGATGTGCCGGAGAATTTCGGCACATTTAATACCAATTGCTTAGATTTTAGCTCGTTTTAAATGCAATTGTCTTTTATACTTATGTAATTTTGATGTTTTGCAGTGCATGAAGCTTGAGGACCCAAAATTATTGAAATGGAATAAAAAAGCCGCAAAAGGACAAGAAAGAGGCAAAATGCGACCGCAGAGTTGAAAATGCGGACCACAAATCCAACATGCGGACCATATAATGCTCAGGGGAACTGCAAAGTCCAACAGTTAGTTTGGCCAAATCAAAGTGAAGAACTGCGGTCCATTACGCGATCGCATAACACGTTTGCGGGCCACATAATGGATCACAAACCTCCTGTAGAAGCGGCTGAGATCATAAATACGATGACACTATGCGGTCGCATATCAACAATGCGGACCGCATAACCTGAATGCGATGACTTCCTTGAACATAGGGTTTCGAAGATGCGGTGGGCTTGATGATAATGCGGACCGCATATCTATTATGCGACAGAAATGCGGTCGCATATTTGACCTGGAAGGGCATTTTTGTCTGAAATTAGCCCCGAGTTTTAGCCCACTATAAATAGATTTATTGGGGTTTTGCGGGGGCATCTTGTCTCGAAAAAGAGCTATAATCCAAATTTTGAATAGTCCCATCTTTTGGAAGCTTTGAACGTGAAGAATCTTGCATTTTGTAAGAACTATGACATTTAATATTCTCTTCTTTTTTGTATTTTAGCATTTGTGGCTAGTTTTAAATACCAAGGTTGTGGACCCTAAATGGGTGTAATGTCAATGATTGTTTAACATTGAATATATGTATAATGGTTGGTTGATATTTATTTACTCCTCATTCTTCATTTATTGTTGGTGGTTGCAAACATTAACAAGCGCCAATATATTCTTTCTTTATTCGGAAAAGTGAGTTAGGATTTGGTAGAAGTAAATATCAAAGACTCGAGGTTTTTAACCTTGTTTAATATAATCGCTTAGTAATAAGTGGGTTTTATTTGGCATAAATTGATTACACTTAATTGCAACTCTTTTATATTTGGAAAAATCATAAAGAGAAATACTACCCAACTTTTGGAAGATATTGGGTAGTCATTTAGAAATCATTTGCATATCAAGAGGACCTTCCATTAGAAATATATCATATTAACACCGATAGAATTACATTTCATTGAAGGGGATACAACCTTGGTTTAGATAATCAAATTAATTACAACCTTATTTAATCATACTTGTTGCTATTTCACAAAATTACAATCCAATCTATTACAATACAATCCAACCTTCAAGGTATTATTATGTTGGTGATGGTGGTTCACGCCATTTAGGTTTTAGGGATGAAAGGTTGGAACTTAGGCAATTATTTCCAGGTGATGATAATGGCAATTTTTCTGTTGGCAGGCAAAATTGGGATATGGAATTTAAGGACGCTATCTCTGCTTCTCAAGCAGTAGCTGAGTCTATAGAACGAGTAAGCTTAGCTGCCAGAGATGTTGTACAACTTTCAAGGCAATATTATGTTGATGATGGTGGTTCACACCACTTAGGTTTCAAACATGAAAGGTTGGAACCTAGGCAATCGATTGTTCGAGATGGTAATAGTAATTTTTCTGTTGGTAGGCAGAATTGGGACATGAAATTTGAGGAGGCTATCTCTTCTTCTCAAGTAGTAGTTGAGTCCGCAAAATGCGCAACCTTAGCTGGCTGAGCTGTTATACAACTTTCAAGGCAATATTATGTAGATGATGGTGGTTCATCACACTTAGGTGTTAGGGATGAAAGTCGGAACCTAGGCAATAATTTCTAGGAGACGATAATGGTAATTTTTCTGTTGGAAGGAAGAATTGGGACATGGAAAATAAGGATGCTATTTCTGTTGCTCAAGTAGTGGTTGAGTCTGCAGAACGAGCAATCTTAGCTGCCAGAGCTGCTATGCAACTTTCAAGGCAATATTATGTTGACGATGTATGTTCAGGCAAACTTAGATTTCAAGGATGGAAGGTTGGAATCTGGGCAATCATTTCCTAGAGATGGTACAGGTAATTTTTCTATTGGCATGCAAAATTGGGACATGGAATTTAAGGATGCTATCTCTTCTGCTCAAGCAGTGTTGAGTCTGCAGAACGTGCAAGCTTAGCTTCTAGAGTTGTTGTCGAACTTTCAAGACAATATTATGTTCATGATACTGGTTCATGCCAGTTATGTTTCAAGGATGAAAGGTTATAACCTGGTAATCATTTCTAGGAGATTATAATGGTAATTTTTCTGTTGGCAGGCTGAATTAGGACATGGAATTTAAGGATGCTATCTCTTTTGCTCAAGCAGTGGCTGAGTCTGCAGAATGTGTAAGCTTAGCTTCTAGAGTTGTTGTACAACTTTCGAGTCAATATTATGTTGATGATGGTGGTTCATGACACTTATGTTTCAAGGATGAATGGTTGGAACCTGGGTAATCATTTTTTGGAGATGGTTTTGGTAATTTTTTTGTTAGTAGGCAGAATTGGGACATGGAATTTAAGGATGCTATTTTATTTTATCAAGCAGTCGTTGAGTCTATAGAATGCCACTTAGGTTTCATAGATGAAAGGTTGGAACTTAGGCAATAGTTTTGAGGAAAGGAGAATGGTAATTATTCTGTTGGTAGGAAGAATTAGTACATTGAATTTACGGATGGTATCTCTACTGCTCAAGTAGTGGCTGATTCTGCAGAATGAGAAAGCTGAGCTGCCAGAGAAGTTGTACAACTTATAAGGAAATATCATGTTGACGATGGTGGTTCATGTTTAGGTTTCAAGGATGAAAGGTTGGAACCTGGATAATCATTTCCTGGAGATGGTAAAGGTACTTTTTTAGTTTGCAAATAGAATGGGGACATGGAATATAAGGATGGTATCTCTGCTATTCAAGTGGTGGCTGAGTGTGCAATACGTGCAATCTTAGCTTCCAGAGATGTTGTACAACATTCAAGGCATTAATATGTTGATGATGGTGGTTCATGCCATTTAGGTTTCAAGGAAAAAAGGTTTGAACCTAGGCAATCATTTCCAGGAGATGGTAACAGTAATTTCTCTGTTGGCAGCCAGAATGGGGACATGGAATATAAGGATGTTATCTCTGCTACTCAAGTGGTGGCCGATTTAGCAGAAGGTGCAAGCTTAGCTGCCAGAGCTGTTGTACAACATTCAAGGAATTAATATGTTGATGATGGTAGTTGTTACCAGTTAGGTTTCAAGGGAAACCAGTTCGAACCTTGGGAATCATTTCTTGGTGATGGTTATGATAATTTTTCTGTGGGCAGGAAAAATTGGGACAAGAAATTTAACATGCTATCTCTGCTGCTCAAGTAGTAATTGAGTCTACAGAACGCGCAACCTTAGTTGCCTGAGCTGTTGTACAACTTTCAAGGCAATATTATTTTGATGATGTGGTTCATGCCACTTAGGTGTTAGGGATGAAAGTTGGAACCTACGTAATCATTTCTAGGAGATGATAATGGGAATTTTACTGTTGGAAGGCCGAATTGAGATAGGAAATTTAAGGATGCTATTTATGTTGCTCGAGCAGTGGCTCAGTCTACAGAATGTGCAAGCTTAGCTGCCAGAGTTATTGTACAACTTTCGAGACAATATTATGTTGATGATGGTGGTTCATGCCACTTATGTTTCAAGGATAAAAGGTTAGAACCTGGTAATTATTTCCAGGAGATGATAATGGTAATTTTTCTGTTGGCAGGCAGAATTGGGACATGGAATTTAAGGATGCTATCTCTTTTGCTCAAGCAGTAACTGAGTCTGCAGAACGTGCAAGCTTAGCTGCCAGAGTTGTTGTACAACTTTCAAGACAATATTATGTTGATGATGGTGGTTCATACCACTTATGTTTCAAGGATGAATGGTTGGAACCTGGGTAATCATTTCCTGGAGATGGTAATGGTAATTTTTTTGTTGGCAGGCAAAATTGGGACATGGAATGGAAGGATGCTATATCTGTTTCTCAAGTAGTTGCTGAGTCTACAGAACGAGCAATCTTAGCTACAAGAGCTGTTATAAAACTTTCAAGGAAATATGATGTTAACGATGATTGTTCATTCTACTTAGGTTTCAAGAAAGAAAGGTTGGAATCTGGGAAATCCTTTCCTAGGGATGGTAATGGTAATTTTTTTCTTGGAAGTAAGAATTGGGACATGCAATTTAAGGATGTTATCTCTACTGCTGAAGTAGTGGCTGAGTCTGCAGAACGTGCAAGTTTAGCTGCCAGAGCTGCTATACAACTTTCAACGTAATACTATGTTGACGATGGTTGCTTAGGCCACTAAAATTTCAACGATGAAAGGTTGGAATCTGGGCAATCATTTCCTAGACATGGTAATAGTAATTATTGTGTTGGCAGATAGAATTGATACATGGAATTTAAGGATACTATCTCTTTTGCTCAAGCAGTGGCTGAGTCTGCAGAACGTGCAAGCTTGGCTGCCAGAGTTTTTGTACAACTTTCGGGACTATATTATGTTGATGATGGTGAAGCATGCCAGTTAGGTTTCGAGATTCAAAGGTTGGAACCTGGACAATCATTTCATGGAGATGGTAATGGTAATTTTTTGTTGGCAGGCAGAATGGGTACATGGAATTTAAGGATACTATCTTTGTTGTTCAACCAGTGGTTGAGTCTGCCAAACGTGCAAGCTTAGCCGCCAGAGTTGTTATACAACAATCAAGGCAATTATATGTTGATGATGGTGTTTCATGCCACTTAGGTTTCTGAGACGAAAGGTTGGAACTTAGGCAATAATTTTCAGGAAAGGAGAATGGTAATTTTTCTGTTGGTAGGGAGAATTAGGACATGGAATTTACGGATGGTATCTATGTTGCTCAAGCAGTGGCTGATTCTGCAGAATGTGCAAACTTAACTGCCAGAGAAGTTGTACAACTTTCAAGGCCAAAATATGCTGACGATGGTGGTTCATGTCATTTAGGTTTTAAGGATGAAAGATCGAACCTGGACAATCATTTCCTGCAGATGGTAAAGATAATTTTTTTTGTTTGCAACCAGAATGGTGACATGGAATATAAGGATGCTATCTCGACTACTCAAGTGGTGGGTGAGTCTGAAATATGTGTAAGCTTAGCTTCCAGAGCTGTTGTACAACATTCAAGGCATTAATATGTTGATGATGGTGGTTCATGCCATTTAGGTTACAAGGAAAAAAGGTTTGAACCTAGGAAGTCATTTCCAAGAGATGGTAAAAGTAATTTTTTTGTTGGCAGCCAGAATGGGGACACGGAATTTAAGGATGCTATCTCTACTGCTCAAGTAGTGGTTGATTCATCAGAACGTGCAAGTTTGGCTACCAGAGCTATTGTACAACATTCAAGGCATTAATATGTTGATGATGGTAGTTCATGCCACTTAGGTTTCAAGAAAAAAAGGTTGGAACCCTGGCAATAATTTCCAGGAGATGGTAACAGTATTTTTTCTTTTGGCAGCAACAATGGGGACATTGAATTTAAGGATGCTATCTCTGCTGCTCAAGTAGTGGCTCATTCAGCAAAACGTACAAGCTTAGCTGCCAGATATATTGTACAACATTCAAGGCATTAATATATTGATGATGGTAGTTCGTGCCACTTAGGTTTCAAGGAAAAAAGGTTGGAACCTTGGAAATCATTTCCTGGATATGGTAATGATAATTTTTCTATTGGCGGGCAGAATTTGGACAAGAAATTTAAGGATGTTATCTTTGTTGCTCATTTAGTAGTTGAGTCTGCAGAACGCAGATTCTTAGTTGCCTGAGCTGTTGTACAACTTTCCAGGTAATATTATTTTGATGATGGTAGTTCATGCCACTTAGGTGTTAGGGATGAAAGTTTAAACCTAGGTAATCATTTCCAAGAGTTGATAATGGTAATTTTTCTGTTGGAAGACCGAATTGGGACAGAGAAATTAAGGATGTTGTTTATGTTGCTCAAGCAAAGACTAAGTCTGCAGAACAAGAAATCTTAGTTGCCAGAGCTGCTATACAACTTTCAAGGCAATATTATGTTGACGATGGTTGTTTAGGCCACTAAGATTTCAAGGATGAAAGGTCTGAATCTGGGCAATCATTTCCTAGAGATGGCAATGGTAATTTTTTCGTTAACAGGTAGAATTGGGACAAGGTATTTAAGAATGCTATCTCTTTTGCTCAGGCAGTGGCTGAGTGTGCAGAACGTGCAAGCTTAGCTGCCAGAGTTGTTGTACAACTTTCAAGACCATATTATGTTGATGATGGTGGTTCATGCAACTTATGTTTCAAGGATGAATGGTTGGAACCTGGGCAATCATTTCCTAGAGATGGTAATGGTAATTTTTTTTTGGCAGGCAGAATTGGTACATGGAATTAAAGGATGCTATTTCTATTTCTCAAGCACTGGTTGAGTCTGCAGAACGAGTAATCTTAGCAGCAAGAGTTTTTATACAACTATCAAGACATTATTATGTTGACGATGGTTGTTCATGCTACTTAGGATTCAAGGAAGAAAGGTTGGAATCTGGGAAATCATTTCCTGGAGATGGTAATGGTAATTTCTTTGATGGCAAGAAGAATTGGGACATGCAATTTAAGGATGCTATCTCTACTACTCAGGCAGTGGCTGAGTCTGCAGAACATGCAAGCTTAGCGGCCAAAGCTATATTACACCTTTCAAGGCAATATTATGTTGACGATAGTGGTTCATGTCACTAATGTTTCAAAGATGAAAGGTTGGAACCTAGGCAATCATTTCCTGAAGATGGTAACGTTATTTCTTCTGTTGGCAAGAAGAACTAGGACATGGAATTTAAGGATGCTATCTCTGCTGCTCAAGCAGTGGTTGAGTCTGCAAAAAATACAAGCATTGCTTCCACAACTGTTGTAAAACTTTTGGGTCTATTTTATGTTTATGATGGTGATTCATGCCACTTAGGTTTCGAGGTTGAAATGTTCGAACCTGGGCAATCATTTCCTGGAGATGGTTATGGTAATTTTTTGTTGGACGGCAGAATGGGTAAATGGAATTTAAGGATAGTATCTATGTTGTTTCAGTCGTGGTTGAGTCTGCCAAACGTGCAAGCTTAGCCGCCAGAGTTGTTATACAAAATTCAAGGCAATTATATGTTGATGATGGTTGTTCATGCCACATAGGTTTCAGATATGAAAGGTCGAAACTTAGGCAATAATTTTCAGGAGAGGAGAATGGTAATTTTTCTATTGGCAAGCAAAATTAGGATATGGAATTTACGGATGGTATCTCTGCTGATCAAGCAGTGGCTGATTCTGTAGAATGAGCAAGCATAGCTGCCAGAGAAGTTGTACAACTTTCAAGGAAATATTATGTTGACGATGGTGGTTCATGTCATTTAGGTTTCAAGGATGAAAGGTTGGAACCTGGAAAATCATTTCCTAGAGATGGTAAATAGATTTTTTTTAGTTTGCAAGAAGAATGGGGACATGGAATATAAGGATGCTATCTCTGCTATTCAAGTGGTGGTTGAGTCTGCAATACATGCAATCTTAGCTACCAGAGTTGTTGTACAACATTCAAGGCATTAATATGTTTATGATGGTGGTTCATGCCATTTAGGTTTCAAGGAAAAAAGGTTTGAACCTAGGTAATCATTTCCAGGAGATGGTAACAGTAATTTCTCTGTTCGCAGCCAGAATGGGGACATGGAATTTAAGGATGTTATCTCTGCTACTCAAGTAGTGGTTGATTTAGCAGAACATGCAAGCTTAGGTGCCAGAGCTGTTGTACAACATTCAAGGAATTAATATGTTGATGATGGTAGTTCATACCACTTATGTTTCAATGAAAAACATTTCGAACCTTGGCAATCATTTCCTGGTGATGGTAATGACAATTGTTGTGTGGGCAAGCAGAATTGGGACAAGAAATTTAACCATGCTATCTCTGCTGCTCATTTAGTAGTTGAGTCTGCAGAACGCGCATTCTTAGTTGCCTGAGATGTTGTACAACTCTCAAGGTAATATTATTTTGATGATGGTGGTTCATGCCACTTAGGTGTTAGGGATGAAAGTTGGAACCTAGGTAATCATTTCCAAGAGTTGATAATGGTAAATTTTCTGTTGGAAGGCCGAATTGGGACAGGGAAATTAAGGATGTTGTTTCTGTTGCTCAAGCAAAGGCTAAGTCTGCAGAACGAGAAATCTTAGTTGGCAGAACTGCTATACAATTTCAAGGCAATATTATGTGGACGATGGTTGTTTAGGCCACTACGATTTCAAGGATGAAAGGTTGGAATCTGGGAAATCATTTCCTGGAGATGGTAATGGTAAATTTTTTTTAATAGGTAGAATTGGGACATGGAATTTAAGGATGCTATCTCTTTTGCTCAAGCAGTGGCTGAGTCTGCAGAACGTGCAAGCTTAGCTGCCAGAGTTGTTGTACAACTTTCAAGACCATATTATGTTGATGATGGTGGTTCATGCGACTTATGTTTCAAGGATGAATTGTTGGAACCTGGGCATTCATTTCTATGAGATAGTAATGGTAATTTTTTTTGGCAGGCAGAATTGGGACACATAAATAAAGGATGTTATTTCTGTTTCTCAAGTAGTGGCTGAGTCTGCAGAACGAGCAATCTTAGCTGCAAGAGTTATTATACAACTATCAATGCATTATTATGTTGACGATGGTTGTTCATGCTACTTAGGATTCAAGGAAGAAAGTTGGAATCTGGGAAATCATTTCCTGGAGATGGTAATGGTAATTTTTTTGTTGGCAAGAAGAATTGGGACATGCAATTTAAGGATGCGATCTCTACTGCTCAAGCAGTGGCTGAGTCTACAGAACGTGCCAGCTTAGCTGCCCGAGCTATTGTACACCTTTCAAGGCAATATTATGTTGACGATAGTGGTTCATGTCACTAAAGTTCGAAGTATGAAAGGTTGGAACCTGGGAAATCATTTCCTGGAGATGGTAACGTTAATTCTTCTGTTGGCTGGAAGAACAGGGACATGGAATTTAAGGATGCTCTCTGCTTCTCAAGCAGTGGTTGAGTCTTCAAAACATGCAAGCATAGCTTCCACAATTGTTGAACAACTTTCTGGGCTATATTATTTTGATGATGGTAATTCATGCCACTTAGGTTTCGAGGTTGAAATGTTGGAACCTGGGAAATCATTTCCTGGAGATGGTTAGGGTAATTTTTTGTTGGCAGGAAGAATGGGTACATGGAATTTAAGGATACTATCTCTGTTGTTCAAGTCGTGGTTGAGTCTGCCAAACGTGCAAGCTTAGCCGCCAAAGTTGTTATACAACATTCAAGAAAATTATATGTTGACGATGGTGGTTCACGCCACATAGGTTTCAGATATGAAAGGTTGAAACTTAGGCAATAATTTTCAGAAAAGGAGAATGGTAATTTTTCTGTTGGCAAGCAGAATTAGGATATGTAATTTACGATGGTATCTCTACTGCTCAAGCAGTGGCTGATTCTGCAGAATGAGCAAGCTTAGCTGCCAGAGAAGTTTTACAACATTCTAGGAAATATTATGTTGACGATGGTGGTTCATGTCATTTAGGTTTCACGGATGAAAGGTTGGAACCTGGACAATCATTTCCTGGAGATAGTAAAGATAATTTTATAGTTTGCAAACAGAATGGGGACATGGAATATAAGGATGCTATCTCTGCTATTCAAGTGGTGGCTGAGTGTGCAATACGTGCAATCTTAGCTTCCAGAGATGTTGTACAACATTCAAGGCATTAATATGTTGATGATGGTGGTTCATGCCATTTAGGTTTCAAGGAAAAAAGTTTTGAACCTAGGCAATCATTTCCAGGAGATGGTAATAGTAATTTCTCTGTTGGCAGCCAGAATGGGGACATGGAATATAAGGATGTTATCTTTGCTACTCAAGTAGTGGCCGATTTAGCAGAAGGTGCAAGCTTAGCTGCCAGAGCTGTTGTACAACATTCAAGGAATTAATATGTTGATGATGGTAGTTCTTACCACTTAGGTTTCAAGGAAAACTGGTTCGAACCTTGTCAAGCATTTCCTGGTGATGGTAATGATAATGTTTCTGTGGGCAGGCGAAATTGGGACAAGAAATTTAAGCATGCTATCTCTGCTGCTCAAGTAGTAATTGAGTCTGCAGAACGCGCAACCTTAGTTGCCTGAGCTGTTGTACAACTTTCAAGGCAATATTATTTTGATGATGGGGTTCATGCCACTTAGGTGTTAGGGATGAAAGTTGGAACCTAGGTAATCATTTCTAGGAGATGATAATGGGAATTTTTCTGTTGGAAGGCCGAATTGGGATAGGAAATTTAAAGATGCAATTTATGTTGCTCAAGTAGTGGCTGAGTCTACAGAACGTGCAAGCTTAGCTGCCAGAGTTGTTGTACAACTTTCAAGAAAATATTATGTTGATAATGGTGGTTCATGCCACTTATGTTTCAAGGATGAAAGGTTAGAACCTGGTAATCATTTACAGGAGATGATAATGGAAATTTTTCTATTGGAAGGAAGAATTGGGACATGGAATTTAAGGATGCTATATCTTTTGCTCAAGCAGTGGTTGAGTCTGCAGAACGTGCAAGCTTAGCTGCCAGAGTTGTTGTACAACTTTCAAGACAATATTATGTTGATGATGGTGGTTCATGCCACATATGTTTCAAGGATGAATGGTTGGAATCTGGGTAATCATTTCCTGGAGATGGTAATGGTAATTGTTTTGTTGGTAGGTAGAATTGGGACATGGAATTGAAGGATGTTATTTCTATCTCTCAAGCAGTGGCTGAGTCTGCAAAATGAGCAATCTTAGCTGCAAGAGCTGTTATACAACTTTCAAGGCAATATTATGTTAACGATGGTTGTTCTTCAAGGAAGAAAGATTGGAATCTGGGAAATCATTTCTTAGAGATGGTAATGGTAATTTTTTGTTGGCAGGAAGAACTGGGCCATGCAATTTAAGAATGCTATCTCTACTGCTCAAGCAGTTGTTGAGTCTGCAGAACGTGCAAGCTTAGCTGGCAGAGTTGTTATACAACTTTCAAGGCAATATTATGTTGACGATACTGGTTCATGTCACTAATGTTTCAAGGATGAAAGATTTGAACCTGGGCAATCATTTCTTGGAGATGGTAACATTAATTCTTTTGTTGGTAGGAAGAACTGGGACATAGAATTTAAGGATGCTATCTCTGCTGCTCAAGCAGTGGTTGAGTTTGCAAAACATGTAAGCATAGCTTCCACAACTGTTGTACAACTTTCGGGGCTATATTATGTTGATGGTGGTGATTCGTGCCACTTAGGTTTCGAGGTTGAAAGGTTGGAACCTGGGGCAATCATGTCCTGGAGATGGTTATGGTAATTTTTTGTTGGCAGGCAGAATGGGTACATGGAATTTAAGCATACTATCTCTATTGTTCAAGCAGTGGTTGAGTCTGCCAAACATGCAAGCTTAGCCGCCAGAGTTGTTATACAACATTCAAGGCAATTATATGTTGATGATGGTGGTTCATACCACTTAGTTTCAGAGATGAAAGGTTGGAACTTAGGCAATAATTTTCAGGAAAGAAGAATGGTAATTTTTCTGTTGGCAGGCAAAATTAGGACATGGAATTTACGAATTGTATATCTGCTACTCATGCAGTAGCTGATTCTGCAGAATGAGCAAGCTCATCTGCCAGCGAAGTTTTACAACTTTCAAGGCAATATTATGTTGACGATGGTGGTTGATGTAATTCAGGTTTCAAGAATGAAAAGTTGGAATCTGGACAGTCATTTTCTAGAGATGATAAAGGTAATTTTTTAGTTTGCAACCAGAATGGGGACATGGAATATAAGGTTTCTATCTGTGCTACTCAAGTGGTGACTGAGTCTGCAATACGTGCAAGCCTAGCTGCCATAGTTGTTGTACAACATTCAAGGCATTAATATGTTGATGGTGGTGGTTCACACTACATAGGTTTAAAGGAAAAAAGGTTTGAACCTAGGCAGTCATTTCCAGGAGATGGTAACAGTAATTTTTCTGCTGGTAGCTAGAATGGGGACATGGAATTTAAGGATGTTATCTCTGTTGCTCAAGTAGTGGCTGATTCAGCAGAACGTGCAAGCTTAGATGCATGAGTTGTTGTACAATATTCAAGGCATTAATATGTTGATGATGGTAGTTCATGACACTTAGGTTTCAAGGAAAAAAGGTTGGAACCTTGGAATTAATTTCCTAGAGATGGTAATAATAATTTTTTTGTGGGCAGGCAGAATTGGGACAAAAAATTTAAGGATGCTATCTATGTTGATCAATTTGTAGTTGAGTCTGCAGAACGGGCAAGCTTAGCTGCTGAT
Organism: Nicotiana knightiana; assembly: GCA_005239525.1. Lineage (NCBI taxonomy): Eukaryota > Viridiplantae > Streptophyta > Magnoliopsida > Solanales > Solanaceae > Nicotiana > Nicotiana knightiana. The sequence continues at coordinate 23,824 of ML425773.1, read as the reverse complement.
CTATTTTACAAATTTAAAGGAAATAGTAGGTTAACAATGGGGGTTCATGCCACTTAGGTTTCAAGGATAACTTGTTGGAACCTGCGCAATCATTTCCTGGAGATGGTAACAGTAATTTTTCTGTTGTTAGGCAGAATTGGGAAATGAAATTTAAGGATGCTATATCTGCTGCTCAAGTAATAGTTGAGTCAGAAGAACGTGCAAGCTTAGCTGCCTGAGCCATTGTACACCTTTCAAGGCAATATTATGTTGATGATGGTGGTTCCTGCCAGTTAGGTTTCAAGGATAAAAGGTGGGAACCTGTGCAATCATTTCCTGGATATGGTAATGGTTATTTTTCTATTGGAAGGAAGAATTGGAAAATGAAATTTAAGGATGTTATCTCTCCTACTCAAATAGTGGCTAAGTGTACAAATCGTACAAGCTTAGCTGCCACAGCTGTTGTTAAAGTTTCAACGCGATATTATGTTGATGGTGGTGGTTCATGCCACTTAGGTTTTAAGGATGAAAGCTTGGAATCTGGGCAATCATTTCCTGGAGAGGTTAATGGTAATTTTTCTATTGGCAGCCAGATTTGGGACATGAAATTTAGGGATGCTATCTCTTTTGCCCAAGTAGTGGTTGAGTCTGCAGAACGTACAAGCTTAGCTGCTAGAGGTTTTGTACAAATTTCAAGACAGTATTATATTGATGATGGTTGTTCATGCCACTTATGTTTCAAGGATGAAAGGTTGGAACATAGGTAATAATTTCCTGGAGAGGGTAATGGTAATTTATTTCTTCGCATGCAGAATTGGGACATGGAATTTAAAGATGCAATTTTTGTTGCTCAAGTAGTGGCTGAGTCTACATAACGAGAAATCTTAGCTTCCAGAGCTGTTATACAAATTCCAAGGCAATATTATGTTGACGATGGTTGTTTGTGCCACTTAGGTTAGAAGGATGAAAGGTTGAAATCTAGAAATTGATTTCCTGGAGATGGTAATGGTAATTTTTCTGTTGGCAGGAAGAATTGGGACATGGAATTTAACGATGCTATCTTTGCTGCTCAAGTAGTGGTTGATTCAGCAAAACATGAAAGCTTAGCTGCTAGAGCTGTTGTACAATATTCAAGGCATTAATATGTTGATGATGGTAGTTCATGCCACTTAGGTTTCAAGGGAAAAAGGTTGGAACATTGGCAATCATTTCCTGGAGATAGTAATGATAATTTTTCTGTTGGCATGCAGAATTGGGACAAGAAATTTAAGGATGCTATCTCTACTGCTCAAGTAGTAGTTGATTCTGCAGAACGCGCAAGCTTAGCTGCTGAGCTATTGTACAACTTTCAAGGCAATATTATGTTGATGATGGTGGTTCATGCCATTTATGTTTCCATGATGAAAGGTTGGAACCTGTGCAATCATTTCCTGGAAATGGTAATGGTAATTTTTCTATTGGAAGGCAGAATTGGAACATGAAATTTAAGTATGTTATCTCTCCTACTCAAATAGTGGCTAAGTATGTAGAACGAGCAAGAGTAGCTTCCAAAGCTGTTGTATAACTTTCAAGGCAATATTATGTTGACGATGGTGGCTCAAGGGATGAAAGGTTGGAACCTAGGCAATCATTTCTAGGAGATGATAATGGTAATTTTTCTGTTGGCAGGCAGAACTGGGACATGAAATTTAAGGATGTTGTCTCTGTTTCTCACGTAGTAGTCTAGTTAGCAAAACGTGCAAGCTTAGCTGCCAGAGTTGTTGTACAACTTTCAAGACAATATTATGTTGATAATGGTGGTTCATGCCAGTTATGTTTCGGGGATGAATGGTTGGAACCTGGGTAATTATTTCCTGGAGATGGTAATGGTAATTTTTTTCTTGGCCGGCAGAATTGGGACATGGAATTAAACGATGCCATTTTTGTTGCTCAAGTAGTGGCTGAGTCTACATAACGAGAAATCTTAGCTCTCAGAGCTGTTATACAATTTTCAAGGCAATATTATGTTGATGATGGTTGTTTATGCCACTTAGGTTTCAAGGATGAATGGTTTGAATCTGGGAAATCATTTCCTGGAGATGGTAATGGTAATTTTTCTATTGGCAGGAAGAATTGGGACATATAATTTAAGGGTGCTATCTCTACTGCTCAAGCAGTGGTTGAGTCTGCAGAACATGCGAGCTTAGTTGCCAGAGCTGTTGTATAAATTTCAAGGCAATATTATGTTGACGATAGTGGTTCATGTCACTAAAGATTCAAGGATGAAAGGTTGGAACCTGGGCAATCATTTCCTGGAGATGGTAACGGCAATTTTTCTGTTGACAGACAGAACTCGGACATGGAATTTAAGAATGCTATCTCTACTGCTCAAGTAGTGGCTGAGTCTGGAGAACGTGCAAGCTTAGCTGCCATACCTGTTGTACAACTTTCAGGGCAATACTATGTTGACGATAGTGGTTCATATCCCTAAAATTCAAGGATGAAAGGTTGGAACATGGGCAATCATTTTTTGGAGATAGTAATGGTAATTTTAAAATTGATAGACAGAACTGGGACATGGAATTTAAGCATGCTATCTCTGTCGCTTAAGCAGTGGTTGGTTCTGCAATAAGTGCAAGCTTAGCTGCCAAGCTATTGTACAACATTCTATGTAATATTATGTTGATGATTGTGATTCATGCCACTTAGGTTTCAAGGGAAAAACGTTTTAACCTGAGTAATCATTTCCTGGAGATGGTAACAGTAATTTTTCTATTGGTAGGCAGAATTGCTACATGGAATTTAAGGATGCTATCTCTGCTACTCAAGTAGTGGAAGATTTTGCAGAACGTGCAAGCTTAGGTGCCAGAGCTGTTGTACAACCTTCAAGTGATTATTATGATGGTGATGGTGGTTCATGCCACTTATATTTCAAGGATGAAAGGTTGGAACCTGGACAATCATTTCCTAGAGATGGTAATGGTAATATTTCTGTTGGTAGCCAGAATGAGGACAAGAAATTTGAGGATGCTATCTCAGCTGCTCAAGTAGTAGTTGAGTCTGCAGAACGTGCAAGCTTAGCTACCTGAGGTGTTGTACAATTGTGAAGGAAATATTATTTTTATGATGGTGGTTCATGCCGCTTATGTTTCAAGGATGAAAGGTTGGAACCTGTGCAATCATTTCCTAGAGATAGTAATGGTAATTGTTGTGTTGGCGGACAAAATTTGAACAGGGAATTTAAGGATAATATCTCTGCTGCTCAAACAATGGCTGAGTCTGCAGAATGTGCAAGCTTAGTTTCCAGAGCTGTTGTACAACCTTCCATGGATTATTATGTTGGTGATGATGGTTCATGCCATTTAGATTTCAGGGATGAAAGGTTGGAACCTAGGCAATCGTTTCCAGGAGATGATAATGGTAATTTTCTAGTTGGCAGGCAGAATTCAGATATGGAATTTAAGGATGCTATTTCTACTACTCAAGCAGTGGCTGAGTCTGTAGAACGGGGGAGCTTAGCTGCCAAAGCTGTTGTACAACTTACAAGGAAATATTATGATGATGATGGTGGTTCATGCTACTTAGGTTCATGCTACTTAGGTTTTATGAATGAAAGGTTGGAACCTGGGCAATTATTTCCTGGAGGTGGTAACAGTAATTTTTCTTTCGGTAGGCAGAAATGGGACATGAAATTTAAAAATGCTATCTCTGCTACTCAAGTAGTAGTTGGTTCTGCAAAACGCGCAAGCTTATATGCCTGAGTTGTTGTACAACATTCAAGGCAATATTATGTAGATGATGGTAGTTCATGCCATTTAGGTTTCAAGGATGAAAGGTTGGAACCTGTGCAATCATTTCTTGGAGATGGTAAGGGTAATTTTTCAGTTGGAAGGCAGAATTGGAACATGAAATTTAAGGATGTTATCTCTCCTACTGAAATATTGTCTGAGTCTACAGAACGCGCAAGCTTAGATGCCACAGCTGTTGTTACATTTTCAACACGATATTATGTTGACGATGGTGTTTCGTGCCACTTTGGTTTCAAGGATGAAAGGTTGGAATCTGGGCAATCATTTTCGGGGATGGTAATGGTAATTTTTCTCTTGGCATACAAAATAGGGACATGGAGTTTAAGGATGCTATCTCTTTTGCTCAAGTAGTGGCTGAGTTTGCAGAACTGCAAGCTTAGCTGCCACAGTTGTTGTACAACATTCAAGACAATATTATGTTGATGATGGTGGTTCATGTCACTTATTTTTCAAGGATGAAAGTCTGGAACCTGGGTAATCATTTCTTGGAGATGGTAATGATATTCTTTAATTGGCAGGATGAATTGGGGCGTGAAATTTAAGGATGCTATTTATGTTGCTCAAGCAATGGATATGTCTGCAGAATGAGAAAGCTTAGCTGCCAAAGATGTTATACAGCTTTCAAGGAAATATTATATTGACGATGGTTGTTCATGCCACTTAAGTTTCAAGGATGAAAGGTTGGAATTTGGGAAATCATTTCCTGGAGATGGTAATGGTAATTTTTTGTTGGCAGAAAGAATTGGGACATGGAATATAAGGATGCTATCTCTACTGCTCAACCAATGGCTGAGTTTGCAAAACGTGCAAGCTTAGGTGCCAGAGTTGTTGTACAACTTTCAAGGAAATATTATGTTGACGATAGTTGTTTGTGCCACTTAGGTTTCAAGGATGAACGGTTGGACTCTGGAAAATGATTTGCTGGAGATGGTAATGGTAATTTTTCTGTTGGCAGGAAGAATTGGGACATGCAGTTTAATGATGCTATCTTTCCTGCTCAAGTAGTGGTTGATTCAGCAAAACGTGCAAGCTTAGCTGCCAGAGCTATTGTACAATATTCAAGGCTTTAATATGTTGATGATGGTAGTTCATGCCACTTAGGTTTCAAGGAAAAAAGGTTGGAACCTTGGCAATCATTTCCTGGATATGGTAATGATAATTTTTCTGTTGGCAGGCAGAATTGGGACAAGAAATTTAAGGATTCTATATCTGCTGCTCAAGTAGTAGTTGAGTCTGCAGAACGGGCAAGCTTAGCTGCTGAGCTATTGTACAACTTTCAAGGCAATATTATGTTGATGATGGTGGTTCATGCCATTTATGTTTAAAGGATGAAAGTTTGGAACCTGTGCAATCATTTCCTGGAGATGGTAATGGTAATTTTTCTATTGACACACAGAACTGGGACATGGAACTTAAGGATACTATCTCTGCCGCTTAAGCAGTGGTTGATTCTACAATAAGTGCAAGCTTAGATGCCAAGTTGTTGTACAACATTCTATGCAATATTATGTTGATGATTGTGATTCATGCCACTTAGGTTTCAAGGAAAAAGGGTTTGAACCTGAGTAATCATTTCCTGGAGATGGTAACAGTAATTTTTCTGTTGGTAGGCAGAATTGGTACATGGAATTTAAGGATGATATCTCTGCTCCTCAAGTAGTGGCAGATATTGCAAAACGTTTAAGCTTAGATGCCAGAGTTGTTGTACAACCTTCAAGGGATTATTATGTTGGTGATGGTGGTTCATGACACTTAGGTTTCGAGGTTGAAAGGTAGGAACCTGGGCAATCATTTCCTGAAGATGGTTATGGTAATTTTTTGTAGTCAGGCAGAATGGGGACAAGTAATTTAAGGATGCTATCTTTGTGTTTCAAGTAGTGGCTAAATCTTCAAAACGTGCAAGCTTAGCCACCAGAGTTGTTGTTCAACATTCAAGGCAATATTATGTTGATGATGATGGTTCATGCCATTTAGGTTTCAGAGATGAAAGGTTGGAACATAGGGAATAATTTCCAGGATAGGAGAATGGTTATTTTTCTATTGGCACGTATAATTAGGACATGGAATTTAAGGATGGTATCTCTGCTGCTCAAGTAGTGGCTGATTCTACAATACGTGCAAACTTAGCTGCCAGAGCTGTTGTATATCATTCAATGCAATATTATGTTGATGATGGTGGTTCATGCCACTTACGTTTCAAGGAAAAAAGGTTTGAACCTGAGCAATCATTTCCTGGAGATAGTAACAGTAATTTTTCTATTGGTAGGCAGAATTGGTACATGGAATATAAGGATGCTATCTCTGATACTCAAGTAGTGGAAGATTTTGCAGAACGTGCAAGCTTAGCTGCAAGAGCTGTTGTACAACCTTCAAGTGATTGTTATGATGGTGATAGTGGTTTTATGCCACTTAGATTTCAAGGATGAAAGGTTGGAACCTGGACAATCATATCCTGGAGACGGTAATGGTAATTGTTTTGTTGGCAGCCAGAATAAGGACAAGATATTTAAGGATGTTATCTCAGCTGCTCAAGTAGTAGTTGAGTCTGCAGAACGTGCAAGCATAGCTACCTGAGGTGTTGTACAATTGTCAAGGCAATATTATGTTGATGATGGTAGTTCATGCATTTTATGTTTCAAGGATGAAAGGTTGGAACCTGGGCAATCATTTCCTATAGATAGTAATGGTAATTGTTGTGTTGGCGGACAAAATTTAAACATGGAATTTAAGGATAATATCTCTGCTGCTCAAACAATGGCTGAATCTGCAGAACGTGCAAGCTAAGTTGCCAGAGTTGTTGTACAACCTTCAATGGATTATTATGTTGGTGATGGTGGTTCATGCCATTTAGGTTTAAGGGATGAAAGGTTGGAACCTAGGCAATCGTTTCCAGGAGATGATAATGGTAATTTTCTAGTTGGCAGGTAGAATTCAGATATGGAATTTAAGGATGCTATTTCTACTACTCAAGCAGTGGCTGAGTCTGTAGAACGGGGGAGCTTAGCTGCCAAAGCTGTTGTACAACTTACAAGGAAATGTTATGTTGATGATGGTGGTTCATGCTACTTAGGTTTTATGAATAAATGGTTGGAACCTGGGCAATTATTTCTTGGAGGTGGTAACAATAATTTTTTTTTTGGTAGGCAGAATTGGGACATGAAATTTAAAAATGCTATCTCTGCTGCTCAAGTAGTAGTTGAGTCTGCAAAACGCGCAAGCTTATCTGCCTGAGCTGTTGTACAACATTCAAGGCAATATTATGTAGATGATGGTAGTTCATGCCACTTAGGTTTCAAGGATGAAAGGTTGGAACCTGTGCAATCATTTCTTGGAGATGTTAAGGGTAATTTTTCTGTTGGAAGGCAGAATTGGAACATGAAATTTAAGGATGCTATCTCTCCTACTAAAATAGTGTTTGTGTCTACAGAACGTGCAAGCTTAGCTGCCACAGTTGTTGTTACATTTTCAACACGATATTATGTTGACGATGGTGGTTCATGCCACTTAGGTTTCAAGGATGAAAGGTTGGAATCCGGGAAGTCATTTTCGGGAGATGGTAATGGTAATTTTTCTGTTGGCATGCAGAATAGGGACATGGAGTTTAAGGATGCTATCTCTTTTGCTCAAGTAGTGGCTGAGTTTGCAGAACTGCAAGCTTAGCAGCCAGAGTTGTTGTACAACATTCAAGACAATATTATGTTGATGATGGTGGTTCATGTCACTCATGTTTCAAGGATGAAAGTCTGCAACCTGGGTAATCATTTCTTGGAGATGGTAATGGCAATTCTTTTATTGCCGGGAAGAATTAGTGCATGAAATTTAAGGATGCTATTTCTGTTGCTCAAGCAGTGGATGTGTCTGCAGAATGAGAAAGCTTAGCTGCCAGAGCTGTTATAAAACTTTCAAGGAAATATTATATTGACGATGGTTGTTCATGCACTTAGGTTTCAAGGATGAAAGGTTGGAATCTGGGAAATCATTTCCTGGAGATGGTAATGGTAATTTTTCTGTTGGCAGAAAGAATTGGGACATGGAATTTAAGGATGCTATCTCTACTGCTCAAGCAGTGGCTGAGTCTATAAAACATGAAAGCTTAGCTGCTAGAGCTGTTGTACAACATTCAAGGCATTAATAAGTTTATGATGGTGCTTCATGCCACTTAGGTTTCAAGGAAAAAAGGTTTGAACCTAGGAAATCATTTCCTGGAGATGGTAACAGTAATTTTTCTATTGGTAGAGAAAATTTGTACATGGAATTTAAACAGTAGCTGATTCTACAGAACGTGCAAGCTTATCTGCCAGAGTTGTTGTAAAACCTTCAAGGGACTATTATGTTAGGGATGGTGGTTCATGCCACTTAGATTTCAAGGACGAAAGGTTGGAACTTGGACAATTATTTCCCGGAGACAGTAATGGTAATTTTTTTGTTAGCAGCAAGAATGGGGACATGGAATTTAAGGATGTTATCTCTACTTCTCACGTAGTGGCTGAGTCTTCAGAACATGCAAGCTTAGCTGCCATAGCTGTTGTACACCATTCAAGGCATTAATATGTTGATAATGGTAGTTCATGCCACTTAAATTTTAAGGAAATAAGGTTGGAACCTTGGCAATCATTTCCTGGAGATGGTAATTGTAATTTTTCTGTTGGCAGGTAGAATGGGGAAATGAAATTTAAGGATGCTATATATGCTGCCCAAGTAGTAGTTGAATCTGCAGAACGCCCAAGCTTTACTGCCTGTGTTGTTGTACAACTTTCAAGACAATATTATGTTAATGATGGTGGTTCCAACCACTTAGGTTTTAAGGATGAAAGGTTGGAACCTGTGCAACCATTTCCTGCAGATAGTAATGGTAATTTTTCTGTTCGCAGTCAGAATTGGGACAAGAAATTTAAGGATGTTATCTCTACTGCTCATATAGAAATTAATATGTTGATAATGGTAGTCCATGCCACTTAAGTTTTAAGGAAAAAAGGTTGGAACCTTGGCAAACATTTCCTAGAGATGGTAACAGTAATTTTTCTATTGGTAGGTAGAATAGGGACATGAAATTTAAGGATGCAATCTCTGCTGCTCGAGTAGTAGTTTAGCCTGCAGAACGCGCAAGCTTAGCTGCCCGAGCTGTTGTACAACTTCCAAGGCAATATTTTGTTGATGATGGTGGTTCATGCCACTTTTGTTTCAAGGATGAAAGGTTGGAATCTGGGAAATAATTTCCTGGAGATTGTAATGGTAATTTTTCTATTGGTAGGCATAATTGGGACATGAAATTTAAGGATGCTATCTCTGCTGCTCAAGTAGTAGTTGAGTTTGCAGAACGCGCAAGCTTAGCTGCCCGAGCTGTTGTACAACTTTCAATGCCATATTATATTGATGATGGTAGTTCGTGCCACTTAGGTTTCAAGGAAAAAAGGTTGGAACCTTGGCAATCATTTCCTTGAGATAGTAATGGTAATTTTTCTGTTGGTAGGCAGAATTCGGACATGAAATTTAAGAATGCTATCGCTACTGCTCAAATAGTAGTAAAGTCTCCAGAACGGGCAAGCTTAGCTGCCTGAGCTGTTGTACACCTTTAAAAGGAAATATTATGTAGATGATGGTGGTTCATGCAACTTATGTTTCAAGGATGAAATATTGGAACATGGGAAATCATTTTCTACAGATAGTAATGGTAATTTTTCTGTTGGCTTGCAGAATTGAAACATCGAATTTAAGGATAATATCTTTGTTGCTCAAACACTGGCTAAGTCTGTAAAAGAGCAAGCTTAGCTGCCATAGCTGTTGTACAATTTTCAAGGCAATATTATGTTGCCGATGGTGGTTTATGCCACTTTGGTTTCAAGGATGAAAGGTTGGAACCTGGGCAATCATTTCATGGACATGGTAACAGTAAGTTTTTTGTTGGTAGGCAGAATTGAGACATGGAATTTAAGAATTCTATCTCTGTTGCTCAAGCAGTGACTGAGTAAGTAGAACGTGCAAGTTTAGTTGCCAGAGCTGTTGTACAACATTCAAGGCATTAATATGTTGATGATGGTGGTTCATGCCACTAATGTTTCAAGGAAAAAATGTTTGAACCTAGAAAATCATTTTCTGGAGGTGGTAACAGTAATTTGTCTGTTGGTAGGGAAAATTGGTACATGGAATTTAAGGATGCTATCTCTGCTGCTCAAGGAGTGGCTGATTTTGCAGAACGTGCAAGCTTGGCTGCTAGAGCTATTGTAAAACCTTCAAGTGATTATTATGTTGGTGATGGTGGTTCATGCCACTTATGTTTCAAGGATGAAAGGTTGGAACCTAGGAAATTATTTCCTGGAGATGGTAACAGTAATTGTTTTGTTGGTAGGCAGAATTGGGGCATGAAATTTAAGGATGCTATATATGTTGCTCAAGTTGTAGTTATGCAGAACGCGCAAGCTTAGTTGCCTGAGATGTTGTACAACTTTCAAGGAAATACTATGTTGATGATGTTAGTTCAAGTCGTTTAGGTTTTAAGGATGAATGGTTGGAACATGTGCAATCATTTCTTGGAGATGGTAACAATAATTGTTTAGTTGGGAGGCAAAATTGGGACATGAAATTTAAGGATGCTATCTTTGCTGCTCAAGTAGTAGTTGAGTCTGTAGAACGGGCAAGCTTAGCTGCCTGAGCTGTTGTACAACTTTCAAGGCAATATTATGTTGCTGATGATGGTTCATGCCACTTAGGTTTCAACGATGAAAGGTTGAAATCTGGGCAATCATTTCCTGGAGATGGTAATGGTAATTTTTCTGTTGGCAGGAAGAATTGGGACATGTAATTAAAGGATGTTATATATTTTGTTGAAGAAGTGGCTAAGTTTGCAGAAGTTGCAAGATTAGCTGACAGGGTTGTTGTACAACTTTCAAATAATATTATGTTGATGATGGTGGTTCATGCCACTTATATTTCAAGGATGAAAGGTTGGAACCTGGGTAATCATTATCTGCAAATAGTAATGGTAATTTTTCTGTTGGCTTGCAGAATTGAAACATGGAATTTAAGGGTGCTATATCCTTTGTTCAAGTAGTGGCTGGTTCTGCAGAACGCGCAAGCTTAGCTACCTGAGCTATTGTACAACTTTCAAGGCAATATTAAGTTGATGATGGTGGTTCATGCCAGTTAGGTTTCAAGGATGAAAGGTTGGAATCTGGGCAATCATTTCTTGGAGATGGTAATGGTAATTTTTCTATTGGCAGGCAGAATTGGGACATGTAATTTAAGGATGTTATCTATTTTATTGAAGAAGCGGCTAAGTCTCCAGAAGTTGCAAGCTTAGCTGACAGAGTTGTTGTACAACTTTCAAGATAATATTATGTTGACGATGGTGGTTCATTCCACTTATGTTTCAAGGATGAAAGGTTGGAACCTGGGTAATCATTATCTGCAGATAGTAATGGTAATTGTTCTGTTGGCTTGCAGAATTGAAACATGGAATTTAAGGGTGCTATATCTTTTGTTCAAGTAGTGGCTAGTTCTGCAGAACGCGCAAGCTTAGCTGCCTGAGCTGATGTACAACTTTCAAGGCAATATTATGTAGATGATGGTGGTTCATGCCACTTATGTTTCAAGGATGAAAGGTTGGAACCTGGGAAATCATTTTCTGCAGATAGTAATGGTAATTTTTCTATTGGCTTATAGAATTAAAACATGGAATTTAAGGATAATATCTCTGCTTCTCAAGCACTAGCTGAGTTTGTTAAAGAGCAAGCTTAGCTACCAGAGCTGTTGTACAACTTTCAAGGCAATATTATGTTGCCGATGGTGGTTCATGCCACTTTGGTTCCAAGGATGAAAGGTTGGAACCTGGGCAATCATTTCATGGAGATGGTGACAGTAAGTTTTCTGTTGGTAGGCAGAATTGGGACATGAAATTAAAGAATTCTATCTCTGCTGCTCAAGCAGTGACTGAATAAGTAGAACGTGTAAGCTTAGCTTCCAGAGCTGTTGTACAACATTCAAGGCATTAATATGTTGATGATGGTGGTTCATGACACTTAGGTTTCAAGGAAAAAAGGTTTGAACCTAGGAAATCATTTCTGGAGATGGTCACAGTAATTTTTCTGTTGGTAAGGAAAATTGGTAAATGGAATTTAAGGATCCTATCTCTGCTGCTCAAGCAGTGGCTGATTTTGCAGAACGTGCAAGCTTGGCCGCAAGAGATGTTGTAAAACCTTCAAGGGATTATTATGTTTGTGATGGTGCTTCATGCCACTTAGGTTTCAAGGATGAAAGGTTGGAACCTGGACAATCATTTCCCGGAGATATTAATGTTAGTTCTTTTGTTGGCAGTCGGAAAGGGCACATGGAATTTAAGGATGTTATCTCTATTTCTCAAGTAGTGGCTGAGTCTGTAGAACGTGCAAGCTTAGTTGTAAGAGCTGTTGTACAACATTCAAGGAATTAATATGTTGATAATGGTAGTTCATGCCCCTTAAGTTTTAAGGAAAAAGGGTTGGAACCTTGGCAATCATCTCCTAGAGATGGTAATGGTAATTTTTCTATTGGTAGGAAGAACTGGGACATGAAATTTAAGGATGCTATCTATGCTGCTCAAGTAGTAGTTGAGTCTGCAGAACGCGCAAGCTTAGCTGCTTGTGCTGTTGTACAACTTTCAAGGCACTATTATATTGATGATGGTGGATCATGTCATTTATGATTCAAGGATGAAAGGTTGGAACCTGGGAAATCATTTCCTGCAGATAGTAATGGTAATTTTACTGTTGGCAGGAAGAATTGGAACATGGAATTTAAGGATGATATCTGAAGTAGTGGTTGAGTCTATAGAACGAGCAAGCTTAGCTGCCAGAGCTGTTGTACAACTTTCAATGTAATATTATGTTGACGATGGTGGTTCATGCCACTTAGGCTTCAAGGATGAAAAATTGGAACCTAGGAAATCATTTCCTGGAGATGGTAGCAGTAATTTTTCTGTTGGTAGGCAGAATTGGGATATGAAATTTAAGGATGCTATCTCTGCTACTCAAGTAGTAGTTCTGCAGAACGCGCAAGCTTAGCTGCATGAGCAGTTGTACAACTTTCAAGGCAATATTATGTTAATGATGGTAGTTCATGCCATTTAGGTTTTAAGGATGAAAGGTTCGAACATGTGCAATTATTTCTTGGAGATAGTAACACTAATTGTTTAGTTGGTAGGCAGAAATGAGACATGAAATTTAAGGATGCTATCTTTGCTGCTCAAGTAGTAGTTGAGTCTGCAGAACGTGCAAGCTTAGCTGCCTGAGTTATTGTATAACTTTCAAGGCAATATTATGCTGATGATGGTGGTTCATGCCACTTAGGTTTCAAGGATGACAATTTGAAATCTGGGAAATCATTTTCTAGAGATGGTAATGGTAATTTTTCTGTTGGTAGGCAGAATTGGGACATGGAATTTAAGCATGTTATCTATTTGTTCAAACAGTGGCTGAGTCTGCAGAATGTGCAAGCTTAGCTTCCAGAGGAGTTGTACAACTTTCAAGATAATATAATATTGATAATGGTGGTTCATGCCACTTATGTTTCAAGGATGAAAGGTTGGAACCTGGGTAATCATTTTCTGTAGATAATAATGGTAATTTTTTTGTTGGCTTGTAGAATTGAAACATGGAATTTAAGGGTGCTATATCTTTTGTTCAAGTAGTGGCTGGGTCTGCAGAACGCGAAGCCTAGGTGCCTGAGCTGCCGTAGAACTTTTAAGGCAATATTATTTAGATGATGGTGGTTCATGCCACTTAGTTTTCGAAGATGAAAGATTGGGCTCTGGGAAATCATTTCCTGCAGATAGTAATAGTAATTTTTTTGTTGGCGGGCAGAATTGGAACATGGAATTTAAGGATAATATCTCTGTGGCTCAAGCAGTGGCTGAGTCTGCAGAACGTGCAAGCTTAGTTGCCAGGAGATGATAAAGGTTATTTTTCTAGTTGGCAGGCAGAATTGGGATATGGAATTTAAGGACGCTACCTCTACTGCTCAAGTAGTGGCTAAGTCTATAGAACGAGCAAGCTTAGACGCCAGAGCTATTGTACAACTTTCAAGGCAATATTATGTTGACGATGGTGGTTCATGCCACTTAAGTTTCAAGGATGAAAAATTAGAACCTGGGAAATCATTTCCTGAGGATCCCAACAGTAATTTTTCTGTTGGTAGGCAGAATTTGGACATGAAATTTAAGGATGCTATCTCTGCTGCTCAAGTAGTAGTTCTGCATAATGCGCAAGCTTAGATGCCAGAGTTATTGTACAACTTTCAAGGAAATATTATGTTGATGATGGTGTTTCATGTAATTTAGGTTTTAAGGATTAAAGGTTGGAACATGTGCAATAATTTCTTGGAGATGGTAACAGTTATTGTTTAGTTGGTAGGAAGAATTGGGACATGAAATTTAAGGATGCCATCTTTGCTATACAAGTAGTAGTTGAGTCTGCAGAACGCGCAAGCTTAGTTGTCTGAGCTGTTTTACAACTTTCAACGCAATATTATGCTGATGATGGTGGTTCATGCCACTTAGGTTTCAAGGATGAAAGGTTGAAATCTGGGCAATCATTTCCTGGAGATGGTAATGGTAATTTTTCTGTTGGCAGGCAGAATTGGGACATGGAATTTAATGATGTTATCTATTTTATTCAACTAATGGATGAGTCTGCAGAATGTGCAAGCTTAGCTACCAGAGTTGTTGTACAACTTTCAAGATAATATTATATTGATAATGGTAGTTCATGCCACTTATGTTTCAAGGATGAAATGTTGGAACCTGGGTAATAATTTTCTGCAGATAATAATGGTAACTTTTTTGTTGTCTTGTAGAATTCAAACATGGAATTTAAGGGTGTTATATCTTTTGTTCAAGTAGTGGCTGAGTCTGCAAAACGTGCAAGCTTAGCTGCCTGAGCAGTTGTAGAACTTTCAAGGCAATATTATGTAGATGATGGTGGTTCATGCCACTTATATTTCAAGGATTAAAGATTGGAACCTGGGAAATCATTTCCTGCAGATAGTAATGGTAATTTTTCTGTTGGCGAGCAGAATTGGAACATGGAATTTAAGGATAATATCTCTGCTGCTCAAGCAGTGGCTGAGTCTGTAGAACATGCAAGCTTAGTTGCCAGGAGATGATAATGGCAATTTTTCTTGTTGGCAGGCAGAATTGGGATATGGAATTTAAGGACGCTACCTCTACTGCTCAAGTAGTGGCTGAGTCTATAGAACGAGCAAGCTTAGCTACCAGAGCTGCTGTACAACTTTCAAGGAAATATTATGTTGATGATGGTGGTTCATGCCACTTAGGTTTCAAGGATGAAAAATTGGAACCTGGGAAATCATTTCTTGGAGATGGTAATAGTAATTTTTCTGTTGGTAGGTAGAATTGGGACATGAAATTTAACGATGCTATCTCTGCTGCTCAAGTAGTAGTTCTGCAGAACGCACAAGCTTAGATGTCTGAGTTGTTGTACAAGTTTCAAGGCAATATTATGTTGATGATGGTGGTTCATGCCATTTAGATTTTAAGGATGAAAGGTCTGAACATGTGCATTCATTTCTTGGAGATGGTAACAGTAATTGTTTAGTTCGTAGGCAGAATTGGGACATGAAATTTAAGGATGCCATCTCTGATGCTCAACTAGTAGTTGAGTCTGCAGAACACGCATGCTTAGCTGCTTGAGCTGTTGTACAATATTCAAGGCAATATTATGTTGATGATGGTGGTTCATGACACTTAGGTTTCAAGGATGAAAGGTTTGAACCTGTGCAATTATTTCCTGAAGATGGTAATGGTAATTTTTCTGTTGCAAGAAGAATTGGGACATGAAATTTAAGGATGTTATATATGATGCTCAAGTAGTAGTTGAGTCTGTAAAACGCACAAACTTAGCTGCCTGAGCTGTTGTACAACTTTCAAGGCAATATTATGTTGATGATGGTGGTTCATGTCACTTACGTTTCAATGATGGAAGGTTAGAACTTCGCAAATCATTTCCTAGAGATAGTAATGGTAATTTTTCTGTTGGCGGGCAGAGTTGGAACATGGAATTTAAAGATAATATCTCTGCTTCTCAAGCAGCCGCTGAGTCTGCAGAACCTGCAAGCTTATTTGCCAGAGCTGTTGTCCAACCCTCAAGGGATTATTATGTTGGTGATGGTGGTTCCTGCTACTTAGGTTTTAAGTATGAAAGGTTGGAATCTGGGAAATCATTTCCTAGATATGGTAATGGTAATTATTTTTTTTGGTAGGCTGAATTGGGACATGAAATTTAAGGACACTATCTCTACTGCTCAAGTAGTGGCTGACTCTGTAGGACGAGCAACCTTAGCTGCCAGAGCTGTTGTACAACTTTCAAGGCAATATTATGTTGACGATGGTGGTTCAGCCACTTAGGTTTCAAGGATGAAAGGTTTGAACTTGGGCAATTATTTCCTGGAGATAGTAATGGTAATATTTCTGTTGATGGGAAGAATTGAAACATGGATTTAAGGATAATATCTCTACTGTCAAGCAACAGCTGAGTTTGCAGAACGTGCAAGCTTAGTTGTCAGAGCTGTTGTACAACCCTCAAGGGATTATTATGTTGGTGATAGTGGTTCATGGAATTTAGGTTTCAGGGATAAAAGGTTGGAACCTTGGAAATCATTTCGAGGAGATGATAATTGTATTTTTTCTAGTTGGCAGGCAGAATTGGGATATGGAATTTAAGGACGCTACCTCTACCTCTCAACAAGTGGTTGATTCTGTAGAACGAGCAAGCATAGTTGCCAGAGCTGTTGTACAACTTTCAAAGAAATATTATGTTGACGATGCTGGTTCATGCCACTTAGGTTTTAAGGTTGAAAGGTTAGAACCTGGTCAATCATTTCCTGTAGATGGTAACATTAATTTTTCTGTTGGTAGGCAGAATTGGGACATTAAATTTAAGGATTCTACCTCTGTTGCTCAAGTAGTAGTTCAGTTTACAGAACGCGCAAGCTTAGCTGCGTGAGCTGTTGTACAACTTTCAAGGCAATATTATGTTGATGATGGTGGTTAATGCCACTTATGTTTCGAGGATGAAAGGTTGGAAACTGTGCAATCATTTCCTAGAGATGGTAATAGTAATTTTCTTGTTGGCAGGCAGAATTGGGACATAAAATTAAGGATGTTATCTCTGCTGCTCACGTAGTAGTTGAGTCTGCAGAATGCGCAAGCTTAGATGCCACAGTTGTTGTTACACTTTCAACCGATATTATGTTGACGGTGGTGGTTGATGCCACTTAGGTTTCAAGTATTAATGGTTGGAATCTGGGTAATCATTTCCTGGAGATGGTAATTGTAATTTTTCTGTTGGCAGGCAGAACTGGGACATGGAATTTTTGGATGCTATCTCTTTTGCTCAAGCAGTGGCTGAGTCTGCAGAACGTGCAAGCATAGGTGCAAGATTTGATGTACAACTTTCTAGAAAATATTATGTTTACAGTGGTGGTTCATGCCACTTAGATTTCAAGGATGAAAGGTTGGAATCTGGGCCTGGAGATTGTAATGGTAATTTTTCGGTTGGCAGGCAAAATTGGAACATGGAATTTAAGGATGTTATCTCTTTTGTTCAAGCAGTGGCTGAGTCTGCAGAACATGCAACCTTAGCTGCCAGAGATGTTGTACAACTTTCAAGACAATATTATGTTTATGATGGTGGTTCATGCTGCTTATGTTTCAAGGATGAAAAGTTATAACCTGGGTAATAATTTCCTAGAGATGGTAATGGTAATTTTGTTGTTGGCATGCAAAATTGGGACATGGAATTTAAGGATGCTATCTTTGCTGATCAAGCAGTGGTTGAGTTTGTAGAACGTGCAAGCTTAATTGCTAGAGTTGTTGTAAAACATTGATGGAATGAATATGTTGATGATGGTGGTTCATGCCACTTAGGTTTCAAGGAAAAAAGGTTTGAACCTGGGCAATCAATTTCTTGATATGGTAACACTAATTTTTCTGTTGGTAGGCAGAATTGGTACCTGGAATTTAAGGATGTTATCTCTACTGCTCAAGCAGTGGCTAGTTCTGCAGAACGTGTAAGCTTAGCTGCCAGTGTTGTTGTATAACCTTCAATGGATCATTATATTTGTGATGGTAGTTCATGCCACTTAGGTTTCAAGGATGAAAAGTTTGAACCTGGACAATCATTTCCTAAGGACAGTAATGGTAATTTTTTTCGTTGGTAGCCAGAATGGGGACATGGAATTTAAGGATGCTATCTCTACTTCTCAAGTAGTGGCCAAGTTTGCATAACGTGCAAGGTTAGCTACCAGAGCTGTTGTACAACATTCAAGGCATTAATATGTAGATAATGATAGTTCATGCCACTTCGGTTTAAAGGAAAAAAGTTTGGAACCTTGGCAATCATATACTGGAGATGGTAGTGGTAATTTTTTTGTTAGCAGGCAGAATTAGGACAAGAAATTTAAGGATGTTATCTCTGCTGCTTAAGTAGTTGTTGAGTCTACAGAACGCGCAAGCTTGGCTACCTGAGATGTTGTTCAACTTTCAAAGCAATATTATGTTGATGATGGTGGTTCATGCCACTTATGTATCAATGATGAAAGGTTGGAACTTGGGCAATCATTTCCTGGAGATAGTAATGATAATTGTTTTATTTGCGGGCATAATTGGAACATGGAATTTTTGGATAATATCTCCACTGCAAAAGCAGCGGCTGAGTCTGCAGAACGTGCAAGCTTAGTTTCCAGAGCTGTTGTACAACCCTCAAGGGATTATTATGTTGGTGATGGTGGTTCATGCCACTTATTTTTCAAGGATGAAAGGTTGGAATTTGGGAAATCATTTCCTTGAGATAGTAATGGTAATTTTTCTGTTGGCAGGTACAATTGGGACATGAAAATTAAGGATGTTATCTCTGCTGCTCAAATAGTTGTTGAGTCTGCAGAACACGCAAGCTTAACTGCCTGAGTTGTTGTAAAACTTTCAAGGCAATATTATGTTGATAATGGTGGTTCATGCCACTTATGTTTAGAGGATGAAAGGTTGAAACCTTGGAAAACATTTTCTATAGATAGTAATGGTAATTTTTATGTTGGCAGGCAGAACTGAAACATGGAATTTAAGGATAATATTTCTGCTGCTCAAGCACTGGTTGAGTCTGTAAAAGAGCAAGCTTAGCTGCTAGAGCTGTTGTACAACTTTTAAGGAAATATTATGTTGTCGATGGTTGTTCATGCCACTTTGGTTTAAAGGATTAAAGGTTGGAACCCGGGCAATCATTTCATAGAGATGGTAACAGTAAGTTTTCTGTTGGTAGGCAGAATTGGGATATGGAATTTAAGGATGCTATCTCTACTGCTCAAGTAGTGGCTGAGTCTGTAGAATGTGCAAGCTTAGCTGCCAGAGCTATTGTACAACATTCAAGGCATTAATATGTTGATTATGGTGGTTCATGCCACTTAGGTTTCAGGGAAAAAAGGTTTGAACCTAGGAAATCATTTCCTGGATATGGTACCAATAATTTTTCTGTTGGTAGGGAAAATTGGTACATGGAATTTAAGGATGCTTTCTCTGCTGCTCAAGCAGTGGCTGATTTTGCAGAACGTGCAAGCTTAGATGCCAGAGCTGTTGTAAACCCTTCAAGGGATTATTATGTTGGTGATGGTGGTTCATGCCACTTAGGTTTCAAGGATGAAAGGTTAGAACCTGGCTATCATTTCTCAGAGACAGTAATGGTAATTCTTTTGTTTGGCATCCAGAATGGGGACATGGAATTTAAGGATGCTATCTCTATTTCTCAAGTTGTGGCTGAGTCTACAGAACGTGCAAGTTTAGCTGCCAGAGTTGTTGTACAACATTCAAGGGATTAATATGTTGATAATGGTAGTTCATGCCACTTAAGTTTTAAGGAAAAAAGGTTGGAACCTTGGAAATCATTTCCTGGAGATGGTAATGGTAATTTTTCTATTGGCGGGTAGAATTGGGAATTGAAATTTAAGGATGCTATCTCTGCTGCTTAAGTAGTAGTTGAGTCTGTAGAACGAGCAAGCTTAGCTGCCTGTGCTGTTGTACAACTTTCAAGGCAATATTATATTGTTGATGGTTGTTCATGCCACTTATGTTTCTAGGATGAAGGTTGGAACCTGGACATTCATTTCCTGGAGACAATAATGGTAATTTGTTTTGGCAGACAGAATGGGACATGGAATTTAAGGATGCTATCTCTACTTCTCAAGTAGTGGCTGAGTCAACAGAATGTTCAAGCTTAGCTGTCAGGGTTGTTGTACAACATTCAAGGCATTAATATAATGATGATGGTGGTTCATGCCACTTAGTTTTAATGGAAAAAAGGTTTGAACCTACGAAATAATTTCCTGGACATGGTAAAAGTAATTTTTCTGTTGGTAGGGAAAATTGGTACATAGAGTTTAGGGATGCTATCTTTCAGCTGAAGCAGTTGTTAATTTTGGAGAACGTGCACGCTTAGCTTCCAGAGTTGTTGTACAACCCTCAAGGAATTATTATGTTGGTGATGGTGGTTCATGCCATTTAGATTTCAGGGATGAAAGGTTGGAACCTAGGCAACAATTTCCAGGAGAAGATAATGGTAATTTTTCTGTTGGCAAGCAGAATTGGGACATGAAATTTAAGGATGTTATCTCTTCTGCTCAAGTAGTAGTTGAGTCTGCAGAACTTGCAAGCTTAGCTTCATGAGCTGGTGTACAACTTTCAAGGAAATATTATGTTGATGATGGTGGTTCATACCACTTAGGTTTCAAGGATGAAAGGTTGGAACCTGTGCAAGCATTTCTTAGAGATGATAATGGTAATATTTTTGTTGGAAGGAAGAATTGGAACATGAAATTTAAGGATGTTATCTCTCCTACTCAAATAGTGGATGAGTTTCCAGAACTTGCAATCTTAGCTGCCAAAGCTGTTGTACAACATTCAAGGGATTAATATGTTGATGATGGTAGTTCATGCTACTTAGGTTTCAAGGAAAAAAGTTTGGAACCTTGGCAATGATTTCCTGGAGATGGTAATGGTAATTTTCCTGTTGGCAGGCATAATTGGGACAAGAAATTTAAGGATGCTATCTCTTTTGCTCAAGAAGTGGATGAGTCTGCAGAACGTGCAAGCATAGCTGCCAGAGATCTTGTATAACTTTCAAGAAAATATTATGTTTATGATGGTTGTTCATTCCACTTAGGTTTCAAGGATGAAGGGTTGGAATCTGGGAAATCATTTCCTGGAGATGGTAATGGTAATTTTTATGTGGGCAGGAAGAATTGGGACATGAAATTTAAGGATGTTATCTCTTTTGTTCAAGCAGTGGCTGAGTCTGCAGAATGTGCAAGCTTAGCTGCCAGAGTTGTTGTACAACTTTCAAGACAATATTATGTAGATGATGGTGGTTCATGCCACTTATGTTTCAAGGATGAAAGGTTGGAACCTGGGTAATTATTTTCTGGTGATGGTTTTGAAAATTTTTCTGTTGGCAAGCAGAATTGGGACAAGAAATTTATGGATGCTATCTCTGTTGCTCAAGTAGTAGTTGAGTCTGCAGAACACGCAAGCTTAGCTGCCTGAGTTGTTGTACAACTTTCAAGGCAATATTATGTTGACGATGGTGGTTCATGTCACTTGTGTTTCAATGATGAAAGATTGGAACTTGTGAAATTAATTCTTGGAGATAGTTATAGTAAATTTTCTGTTGGCGGGCAGAATTGGA
Organism: Nicotiana knightiana; assembly: GCA_005239525.1. NCBI lineage: Eukaryota > Viridiplantae > Streptophyta > Magnoliopsida > Solanales > Solanaceae > Nicotiana > Nicotiana knightiana. The sequence continues at coordinate 2,340 of ML425773.1, read as the reverse complement.
ACATGTAATTTAAGGATAATATTTCTGGTGCTCAAGCAGCAGCTAAATCTGCAGAACGTCAAGTTTAGTTACTAGAGCTGTTGTACAACCCTCAATGGATTATTATGTTTGTGATGATGGTTAATGCCACTTAGGTTTAAAGTATGAAAGATTGGAATCTACGCAATCATTTCCTGAAGATGGCAATGGTAATTTTTCTATTGGCAGGAAGAATTGGGACATGGAATTTACGAACTCTATCTCTACTGCTTAAGTAGTGGCTGAGTCTGTAGAACGAGAAAGCTTAGCTGCCAGAGCTGTTGTACAACATTCAAGGCAATATTATGTTGACGATTATGGTTCATGCTACTTAAGTTTAAAGGATGAAAGGTTTGAACTTGGGCAATTATTTTCTGGAGATAGTAATTGTAATTTTTCTGTTGACGGGCAGAATTAGAACATGGAATTTAAGGATAAAATCTCTACTGCTCAAGCAGCGGCTGAGTCTGCAGAACGTACAAGCTTAGTTGCCAGAGATGTTGTACAACCCTCAAGAGATTATTATGTTGGTGATGGTGGTTCATGCCATTTAGTGTTCAGGGATGAAAGGTTGGAACCTAGGCAACCATTTCCAGGAGATGATAATGGTAATTTTTCTATTGGCAGGTACAATTGGGACATGAAATTTAAGGATGCTACCTCTGCTGCTCAAGTAGTAGTTTAGTCTGAAGAACGAGCAAGCTTAGCTACCTATGTTGTTGTATAACTTTCCAGGCAATATTATATTGATGATGGTTATTCATGACACTTATGTTTCCAGGATGAAAGGTTGGAACCTGGACAATCATTTCATGGAGACAACAATGATAATTTCTTTGTTGGCAGCCAGAATGGGGACATGGAATTTAAGGATGCTATCTCTACTTCTTAAGTAGTGGCTGAGTCTACGGAACGTGCAAGCTTAGTTGCCAGAGCTGTTGTACAACATTCAAGGCATTAATATGTTGATGATGGTGGTTCATGCCACTTATGTAAAAAAAGGTTTGAACCTAGGTAATCATTACCTATGTTGGAAAGAAGAATTGGGACAAGAAATTTATGGATTCTATCTCTGCTGCTCAAGTAGTAGTTGAGTTTGCAGAAAGCGCAAGCTTAGCTGCCTGAGCTGTTGTACAACTTTCAAGGCAATATTATGTTTATGATAACGGTTCATGCCACTTATGTTTCAATGATGAAAGGTTGGAACTTGGGCAATCATTTCCTGGAGATAGTAATGGTAATTTTTTTGTTGACGGGCAGAATTGGAACATGAAATTTAAGGATAAAACCGTTGCTGCTAAAGCAGCGGCTGAATCTGCAGAACGTGCAAGCTTAANAGGTATCCGGGATGAAAGGTTGGAACCTAAGCAATCATTTCCAGGAGATGATAATGGTAACTTTTCTAGTTGGCAGGCAGAATTGGGATATGGAATGTAAGGACGCTATCTCTACCGCTTAAGTAGTGGGTGAGTCTGTAGAATGAGCAAGCATTGCTGCCAGAGATGTTGTACAACTTTCAAGGCAATATTATGTTGACGATGCTGGTTCATGCCACCTAGGTTTCAAGGATGAAATTTTAGAACCTGGGTTGGCAGGCAGAATTGGGATATGGAATTTAAGGACGCTATCTCTGTTGTTTAAGCAGTAGCTGAGTCTGCAGAACGTGCAAGCTTAGATGCCAGAGTTGTTATACAACTTTCAAGATAATATTATTTTGACGATGGTGGTTCATTCCAATTAGGTTTCAAGGATGAAAGGTTGGAATCTGGGCAATCATTTCCCGGAGATGGTAATGGTAATTTTTCTGTTGGCAGGCAGAATTGGGACATGGAATTTAGGGATGCTATCTCTTTTGTTCAAGTAGTGGCTGAGTCTGCAAAACGTGCAAGCTTAGCTTCCAGAATTGTTGTACAACTTTCAAGACAATATTATGTTGATGATGGTGGTTCATGCCACTTATATTTCAAGTATGAAAGGTTGTAACCTGGGTAATCAGTTGGTAATGGTTATTTTTCTGTTGGCAGGCAGAATTGGGACATAGAATTGAAGGATGCTATCTCTGCTGCTCAAGTAGTGGTTGTTTCTGCAGAACATGCAAGCTTAGCAGCCAGAGTTGTTGTACAACTTTCGGGGGATTATTATGTTGGTGATGGTGGTTCATGCCACTAAGGTTTCAAGGATGAAAGGTTGGAACCTGGAGAATCATTTCCTAGAGACGGTAATGGTAATTTTCTTGTTGGCAGCAAGAATGAGGACATGGAATTTAAGGATGCTATCTCTGCTGCTCAAGTAGTGGCTATTTCTGCAGAACATGCAAGCTTA
>ML425771.1:10618-52119 GCA_005239525.1 Nicotiana knightiana | reverse complement strand
CAAATACTCCAAATTGTTTCCGGCCAATAAAATATCGTCCACATAAAGAGAAAGAATTACAAAAATCCCGTTGGACTTCTTCACATAAATGCAATGGTCTTCATTGATCATGGTGAAATCATATGAGATCACCTCCTTGTGAAATCTCAAATACCATTGCCTTGAAGATTGCTTCACACCATAAATAGATCTTTTCAATTTACAAACCTTCTTTTCTTGGCCTTTAACGATGAAGCCTACAGGTTATTCCATGTAGATTTCTTCGTTCAGTTCTCCATTGAGAAAAGTTGTCTTCACATCCATTTGATGTAATTTCAAATCCAAACGTGCTACAATAGCCAAAAGTAAGCGAATTGAGGTAAACTTCACAACAGGTGAAAATGTTTCCTCATAATCTATTCCAGCTTCTTGAGTAAAGCCTTTTGCCACCAATCGTGCCTTGTATCTTTCTATTGACCCATTCGCTTTGTGTTTAACTTTCAGAACCCATTTGTTCCCAATGGCTCTACGCCCAGGCGGAAGGTCAACTAGATCCCAGACTTTGTTGGTTTTCATTGACTCTAATTCTTCTTTTATTGCTTTCATCCACTCATCTTTTCCAAGACTTGATAAAGCCTCAATCACAGACTTTGGCTCATCCATTTCTGTCGGAGATACCAAGAAAATATAATCCTCAATTTCATAAGTACGTTTGGGTATATTTTTCCTGGCACTCTTTCGTAGTTGAAATTCAGGTTCGTCAGAAGGATTTTGGGATTAAGAGTTCCCACTCCCACTCGGATCAAGAATAATATCTTAATCTATTTGATTATCTACTATGTCAGAAGACAATTGCTGACTATCTGAGTTCAACATTTCATAAAGAGGCTCACTATTCTTTACCTCAACCTTTTTTGGAAAATCATTTTCCAGAAATGTGACATCTCGTGATTCAATCTCACTAACACTTCCATCCTCTAATTCTCCAATGAACACATACCCTTTGGAGTGTTCTGAATATCTTATAAAGATACATTTCTTGCCTTTTGGACCTAATTTACCAAACTTGCTAAAAGAATCTTTTACATATGCAGCACAACCCCAAGGTCGTAAATTCTTTAAGTTTGGTTTATGACCAGTCCATAGCTCATAAGGAGTGGAAGAAGCTGATTTAGAAGGCACTCTGTTCAAAATGTAAGTTGTAGTCAATAACGCATCTCCCCAAAAGGAGATAGGTAAATTTGCCTGCGCCATCATGGAACTTATCATGTCCAGTAGTGTTCTATTCCTCCTTTCTGCTACACCATTTTGTTGAGGTGTGTACGGAATAGTTAACTGTCTGGTGATTCCCTTTTCATTGCACAATTCTTCATATTCTTTTGATAGATATTCACTCCATCTATCGGTTCTTAGGGTCTTAATCCTTTTGTCTAATTGATTCTCAACTTCATTAAATATTTCTTAAAGCATTCAAGTGCTTCAGATTTATGAGAAATCAAATAGACATAACCAAAACGCGTGAAATCATCAATGAACGTAATAAAATATAAAGCACTAGACCTAGCCCTCACATTCATTGGACCACATATATCGGAATGAATTAATTGCAATGGAAAATCGGCTCTTTTAGCCTTTCCAAATGGTTTACGTGTAATCTTTCCGGCAAGACAATTTTCACAAGTTAGCATTTCAATTTTAGAGAAAGAACCCAAATGTTCTTCCTTAGCCAATCTATTCATTCAATCCTACCCTATGTGACCTAATCTTGCATGCCATGTGATAACATTAACATCATTGTTACTAGAATAACATGTCATAACACAACGGTCAACATAATAATTATACGTAGAAGGATTACAATCTAACACAATAAAACCATCATAACGATGTCCAAAACCATAAAAAACATTGTCTTGAGTAATTCTAAGACCACTGCGACTAAAGTTCAAATTGAAATCTAAATCTAGAAGAACAGACACAGACTAAGTTTCGTCGAATCTCTGGAACATAAAGGACATCATGCAACATCAAAGATCAGCCACCACGCATGTCCATTCTGCAAGTGCCTATCCCTTTGACTTCAAGATTTGCATTATTTCCCACAAATACATGCTTTGATCCAGGTGAAACTCGACGAAACTCTATGAATACTTCTCTATCACGACTCACATGGTCGGTTGCCCCTGAGTCTACAATCCACACAGGATAAGATTCAGTTAGTAAAACAATGCTAGAAACATATATAGCACTAAGAGATGCATTTTTAAATGCTACCTTTTTCGGCTCAGTGCACTCACGAGCAAAATGCCTTGGGACTTGGCAATATTAGCATTTCATCTTGCTCTTGTCTTTCTTCTTATAGAACCTTTTTCCTTTCTTGAAATGTGGCTTGTTTCCTTCTTGGAGGATCCTTCTCCGGTCTCCTTACCCTTTCCGTCATTTTTCCAGTTTTTTTTGCGCTTGAAGCTTGATCTCTTTGTACCACTTGATTCTGCCACAAAGGCATTAGGTACAACTTTAGCTGCACCAAGCCGCTCATCTTCAAGCTCCACATGACGGGCAACATCAACAAAAGTTTTGATGTTATCATTGTGGATCAAGTTAACCTTCAGATGTTCCCAATTATTGGGAAGAGACCGAATCATTGCCTGAACCTGCTGCCCATCAGAGAGAACATGGCCAGCACCTTTGAGTTGAGCTATCATGTTTGACATCACCCTAAGGTGTTGTTTGACACTGTGGTCATGACGCCTTTTGTAAGTGTCAAATTTGATAGTCAGCTGTCTGAGGTGGGTTACAGTAGTAACCCCATATGTTTCTCTCAAATGCGCTCAAATGACATTAGCATTAGGGAATTGTTCACATTCATGAATGAAATCATCCACAACTGAGCTTACAAGGATTCCATGAGCAGTGGCATCTTTCTTTTTCCAAGAATTGTAAGCCTCAAGATCTGTCCTATTATGGGCAGTGTTACCCTCCTCTGGGCAAACCATTACATGGTTAATGGCTTCAAGAGCATCTTTCTCTTCTAGCACATACCACATCTTACGGCTCCAAATATCATAATTTTTACCGTTCAGTTTGTCACCCTTGTTTGAGTCAGCAATGATAGTTTTTGATGCCATAGTCTGTTAAATGAAACAATAATGCAAGTGTATTTATTACTCATTATTCTCGCATGTGTTGTACACACTTAGGCAAATAAATTAAATAAAATATTAATTTTATACTTAGTATAGAATCGAAAGGTTCCTACTTTCCATTCATCATATACAACTAAATGTTCGACTAATATTTTATAAAATCATTTGTCATAGTGTGTATCTCGTCAAGATTTTCAATATCATGTCATACTTGTTTTAATTGCCACACATTAAAAACAAACAAATAAAATGACATGTAATCTTGCATACAAATAACAAAGTTTCATTAATTAAAAGTAGTTGTAATTACAAGTAGTTGTAGAAACGGTTCTCCCACTCGGCTTCAAATTTAAGAACATAAACCCAAAAAGGTTCACTTGGCCAAACCTCGTGATAAACTTCAGTTAAAATACTACGTAAAGGTTCTCCAAGTGAATCTACTAAAATTGCTAAGGCTTCCCAATTAGATAGTTCAATTTCGTCAATTGCATCAATTAGTGCATCTCGGGTAAACTGATAATGTCCAATATGTTCAGCTAGTGAAGCCCTAAGCTCTTTAAATTTCTTTTCTCTTTCCCTTTATTCATCCCTTCGATCTCTTAACTCATTTTGTCTCGCCCTTGGGACATTCCTGATGACTTCAGACTCCGAGTTTGAATCATTATAGAAATAAGTCCTGCGACGATGTACCCTTCTATATTGTCCCCTTCCTTGACTTCGAGAACTCCCACTTGGAATAATTTGAACTTGTCCATGTTCAGCCATATCTGAAATAGGACCAAGGAAACAATAAGAATGGCTATAACCATCCAATGTGACATCATATGTCACAATAACTCGTAGAAGTATATCAATATAATGGATTAATGCTAAACTATTTTTTTTTAATTTTTTTAATACTAAGAAAGCAGTAAAATAAGATCTTCAAAGTTTAGAAGTTTCTGTCCTTCAAAGTATGAGATATAAATCACTTTTGAGATATTTAATTTTCATCGGGTATGAGAACAAACAAAATAATTTGTAACTAAATTGTAAAAGAAAGTGACGTAAGCCAACACAACTTTCTTAGAGTTTGTGAATCTCCAGACTTTCAAAAATGACTTAGAAACATATTTTCATAAGACTTAGACATTAGTCCATGAATCAAAAGAATATTTATTGGAATCTGGAATTACTCATAAACTTTCGATTACTCTTTAGTCACTTTTCCTTCGTGAGGTGACTACCTTTTCTTTCTTCTATAAGAAACTTAATCTTCTTTCCAATTATTATATACTCATACATAAATCACCACAAATAATACATGAAACAGTTGTATCCTATGAAGGGAGATAGCATATAAGGAAACATAAACTCCGCCCGACGCCATAATAAAGATGGCAAAAAAAATATCCTTTGTTTTTTTTACAGCAACAATAATTATTCCATGTTTAAAGAAACAAGAAACAATCTGGCTCTGATACCATTGTTATAATAATAATAGCGGAGCGAGAACAACATTAGCGTACCTGTCAACGCAGTGGAAGAATTGTTGAACTCAACACCGAAACAATTGCCCCAAATCGAACTTTGAATCACTAGGGAACAAAGTTAATATTCCACCAATTAAATGCCCTTGCTTGTATGTGTTTTCTGTTGGAGAAGAAGAGAGTCAGAGAAGAGAAAATACTTACCCTCCAAGTTCTGTATTTTTCTTCACATAAATAGGCAGAGTAATATCGGTTAAGGAAGATAACCCACTACTCACCCTTTTTTTTTGCACGTTCAGTTTTGTGGGTGTTTGTGGTTTAGTGGTAACTTCCCTTAACCTCTCTCCCTTATCTCTCCTAACTTTCCTTAACCTCTCTCCCTTATCTCTCCTAATCGGGTCGGTTCAGCCCACATGGAGCGACCCATGACCCATAATCCAACATCTCCCACTTCGCTCATAGTGGGCTAGACCGATGTCTTTGACACACAGTTCATACTGGCAAATAGCTGGTGCGACCTGCGAGCATAAAGAGCTGAACAATTCCAAAACCAATTAAAGGTTGTACTAAAGCTCTACGTAGAAATCCAATCACATATGGAAAGGATTCACTACTAGCATAAGGATATTATTACCCGCAATACCCCAGACATCATTCGCTATTGCAGTAGCTACTTATTCGATCCCTCATCCTCGAAAGAGGCAAACTCGAGTTCTCATATAACATTGTATCCACACCCAATACCCTCATGATAAGTGTAATGGTCGACCTATGAATACAAGTTAAATTACTAATTTTTAGTCGTCTTCCCTTTCTACTCGAATCTTTTCATTCCAAATCAACTGCTTTCCTAGACATGCACTGTATTGCCGAATCAATCATGGCTATTAGTGGCATACTAAAGTAGCAACACTGATAGGCATTTCAAGAGACAGTAAAATGTCAAAGGGTATTTCAATAAAATTTACTCTACCTTCTTTGGGATCTCACACAATGAAGAAGCAGGGATTCATTCTTCCATTATCCCATGGTCGATAGCACACGTGGTATGAAACACATGTCACGGTGTTCTCACCTTATATTGGCGCGTGTGTCTTATTGTTTTAATCTTCCAAAACCGTACAGATCTTGGTCTAGACACCTTCAAGTGTCTAACCCGATTTTCTCACTTCAATAATCCTCAAAACATCTTCTTAGAGAAACTCGTATCTGGCTTAATGAATAGGTCATAATCGAATAGTGAAATTCGTAAGCTGTCAAGAACGACCTCTACAAGTAAATATAACCCCGCATTATCCAAGGTTCTATAAGGTCTCATCTCTTCACGATTCTTAACGCAAGAGGCGATTGCTCGTGTGAGAGAGCCAATCTCGCGACTTGTTCGACACACTTTATCAACAAAACTTTCATCACATGCATACGAGATATAAGAAAAATTCAGGAGTCAAATATTGATGAGCATATTATAATACTGAAGTCATTTTACAATACATAAATATGTTCATATCCTTCGCAAACCTAGAGCCATAATATGTTTATCCAACAGGTCTCTAGATATTGCCTTTGTAAAAGGATCAGCTATCATATTTTGCGCAGGAACGTATTGTAAATTTATCTCTCCACTTGCTACCATGTCTCTTACAAAGTTATACTTGATGTCAATGTGTTTGGTCTTGTTGTGATACTTAGGATCTTTTGTATATGCAATAGCCGCTTGACTATCACAATATAGAGTCATGGGACCCTGAGAGTTATTTGTAATATTCAAATGCTCAAAGAATCTCTTCAACCAAACAGCTTCTTGTACTGCAGACGCACAAGCCACGAACTCAGCTTCCATTGTTGAAAGGGATGTGCAGGTTTGTTTCTTACTTTTCCATGGTATAGTACCACCATTAAGTAAGAAGGCATAACCGGATGTTGATTTTCTGTCATTCCGATCACCAGCCCAATCAGCATTTGTATATCCTCTCAAGTATAAATCATTTCCACTATAACATAGTGAGTAATCTGCAGTTCCCTTCAGGTATCTGAAATTTCTCTTCACAACTTTCTAATGATCTCTTCCAGGATTGGATTGATACCTGCTAACCAGACCTATGACATAACAAATGTCTGGGCGAGTACACATCATAGCGTACATCAGGTTCCTGACAACACTTGAATATGGAACTCGAGACATGTCTTCCTTTTCATTTTCAGTCTTGGGACACATTTCAAGGCTTAAAGTTTCACCTCTCGCTGTAGGAGTATCCATGGATTTGCAACTATTCATGCGAAAATGCTCCAAGATTTTCTTTATATAAGTTTCTTGAGATAGACTCAATAACTTTTTGGAACGGTCTCTTTGGATTTTAACTCCAAGGATATAGTCTGCCTCGCCCATATCTTTCATGTCAAAAGATTTTGAAAGCCATGACTTGACAGTTTTCAAATACTCCAAATTGTTTCCGGCCAATAAAATATCATCCACATAAAGAGAAAGAATTACAAACATCCCGTTGGACTTCTCACATAAATGCAATGGTCTTCATTGATCATGGTGAAATCATATGAGATCACCTCCTTGTGAAATCTCAAATACCATTGCCTTGAAGATTGCTTCAGACCATAAATAGATCTTTTCAATTTACAAACCTTCTTTTCTTGGCCTTTAACGATGAAGCCTACAGGTTATTCCATGTAGATTTCTTCGTTCAGTTCTCCATAGAGAAAAGTTGTCTTCACGTCCATTTGATGTAATTTCAAATCCAAACGTGCAACAATAGCCAAAAGTAAGCGAATTGAGGTAAACTTCACAACAGGTGAAAATGTTTCCTCATAATCTATTCCAGCTTCTTGTGTAAAGCCTTTTGCCACCAATCGTGCCTTGTATCTTTCTATTGACCCATTCGCTTTGTGTTTAACTTTGAGAACCCATTTGTTCCCAATGGCTCTACGCCCAGGCGGAAGGTCAACTAGATCCTAGACTTTGTTGGTTTTCATGGACTCTAATTCTTCTTTTATTGCTTTCATCCACTCATCTTTTTCAGGACTTGATAAAGCCTCAATCACAGACTTTGGCTCATCCATTTCTGTCGGAGATACCAAGAAAATATAATCCTCAATTTCATAAGTACGTTTGGATATATTTTTTCTGGCACTCTTTCGTAGTTGAAATTCAGGTTCGTCAGAAGGATTTTGGGATTAAGAGTTCCCACTCCCACTCGGATCAAGAATAATATCTTAATCTATTTGATTATCTACTATGTCAGAAGACAATTGCTGACTATCTGAGTTCAACATTTCATAAAGAGGCTCACTATTCTTTACCTCAACCTTTTTTGGAAAATCATTTTCCAGAAATGTGACATCTCGTGATTCAATCTCACTAACACTTCCATCCTATAATTCTCCAATGAACACATACCCTTTGGAGTGTTCTGAATATCTTATAAAGATACATTTCTTGCCTTTTGGACCTAATTTACCAAACTTGCTAAAAGAATCTTTTACATATGCAGCACAACCCCAAGGTCGTAAATTCTTTAAGTTTGGTTTATGACCAGTCCATAGCTCATATGGAGTGGAAGAAGCTGATTTAGAAGGCACTCTGTTCAAAATGTAAGTTGCAGTCAATAACGCATCTCCCCAAAAGGAGATAGGTAAATTTGTCTGCACCATCATGGACCTTATCATGTCCAGTAGTGCTCTATTCCTCCTTTCTGCTACACCATTTTGTTGAGGTGTGTACGAAATAGTTAACTGTCTGGTGATTCCATTTTCATTGCACAATTCCTCAAATTCTTTTGATAGATATTCACGCCCTCTATCGGTTCTTAGGGTCTTAATCCTTTTGTCTAATTGATTCTCAACTTCATTCAAATATTTCTTAAAGCATTCAAGTGCTTTAGATTTATGAGAAATCAAATAGACATAACCAAGTTCTGTATTTTTCTTCACATAAATAGGCAGAGTAATAGCGGTTAAGGAAGATAATCCACCACTCACCCCTTTTTTTTGCACGTTCAGTTTTGTGGGTGTTTGTGATTTAGTGGTAACTTCCCTTAACCTCTCTGCCTTATCTCTCCTAACTTCCCTTAACCTCTCTCCCTTATCTCTCCTAACTGGGTCGGGTCAGCCCACATGGAGCGACCCATGACCCATAATCCAACACTTTCTTCTCTTTAAGTCTGGCACTGAATATGCTGCAGACTTGGCAAAGGATATGTGTTGAGTACTAGTGTATCCTTCGCATATGCTCTTCAATAGGTGGCTTTACAATATATAAAAATGGCAGTCCGATGTACGAAGCATTCCATATTCATGCAGGGTACGGGGAAGAGTCACACCGTAAGAGGGTGTGATGTAGGCAGCCTACCCTGATGCAAGTATTAGTGGCTGATTTCACAGCTTGAACCTGTGATCTATAGATTACACAGTGACAATTTTACTGTTACTCAAAGGTTCCCTTTCAGGTGGCTTTACACTAAAAAGGGCAGGCTGCATGAAGTAATCCTGCATTCAAGCAGGCTCCGAGGAAGGATCGCATCCTAAAAGGGTGTGACATAGACAGTCTACCCTGGTACAAGTATCAATGATTGATTCTACTGTTCGAACCAGTAATCTATAAGTTACACGGAGACAATTTATCTTTGCTAGGCTCCCCTTCTACATTAGGTGGCTTTACAATGAGAGCAAAAATAGCTAAATGTAAATTCCTCTTTTCCACCATAGGATATCAACAATAATAGGAAAATGATTGTCCCTTGTGACAATATCCGCAGTCATTTACCATTTATGCACTATGAAGTCCAAAACATAGACCTATACTTGCTTCTTTGAGGCAGTTCGTAATGATAATATGGATGTGACTAGTGGTGGAGGTGGTTGGCGGTAGTAGTAACAATTAAAATAATTGTAAAATGTTATATTTACCAAAGCGGAGGGTATACTGGAAAACAGTCTATCTACATTCACACTATCCTCCCCAGACCCCATTTGTGTGATTATACTGAATCTGTGTTGTTGTTGTTGAACGCCCAAACAATTTCAAAACTCTGTACAAGTTCTAAATGATTCACATAAATTAAGAGCTAATAAGTTATAGCGAAAGTAAAAAGGAAAATATAAATAAGCTAAGATCTAAATAATTCAGAATCAAACCTCCGTTAAGTGAAAATAAATGAGCTTAAGTTTGCTTTCAAAAGAATGAAAAGCAATCGTCCAACTTCTACACTACATATCCAATTCCACTAGAAAACTTGAAACTCATTTTCAATGATAGCAGAAACTATAATATAGGTGCACACAGATGTGTGCATAAATTTAACACTATAATTTACAAGATGGAAACAATTTTTCATCAACCTATAACTTGTCTCGCTATTAATTATTGGTATTTTGGAGAGTAATTTTGAACAAATGTTCAGGCACCACATAAATAGAGTAATTCACTTTCTAAATAAATGAAACATTCAAACAGGCACTGCTTCTTGAATTTTGCCATTTTCAGCTGAAGCCAAACTATCATAGTATTCCACCAAAACCTTCCAACCACCTGGGCACATAAATCCATCTGGAGGACTCTCCTTGTTCTTTGCAAGCGCTCGCATCTGAAAAGAAAGAGAAAAAAAAAAGAACACATTAAGTGCGCCGTACTGACTGGCGGACAGCAGTACCAGAGGCGAATTCAGGATTTAAACTCTATTGGTTCAACCTTTAAGGTTCTTAGTTTGAACCTATTATATATTTTTAAGTTTATACGTTCATAGTTACTCTGTGTCCTAATTTTACTGGATTTTTATGCATAGTTGAAATTACTGGATTCAGATGAATTGGTACTCCGATGCTGCATCCATCCCCTGATCGACACAATAATTGATCTAGCACGGGGCGTGGAATGGGGTAGAACACTGAAAGCCAACGGTGAGATAGATACCTTAGTGCCTGAAATGAAGATAAAATCTTGAGGCCTAGAGGGATCAAAGAAAGCCATTTTATTCTGAGTCTTGTCATATGCAGCCACCTACAAGTAAATTCAATATTCACATTAGAGTACGAAAATAAAAAGGAAAGACGCGCTACACTATAACCACGAGTAATCGTTGTCATACCCTGAAAGGCAAGATATTTAGCCGTTCTAGTCCCGGGGCCATACTGAGTACCTTCTTGCCATGATCGGCGTCATACAAATCTCTCTTCTCCAGTGGATGACCCATACCTGCTGGATCTCGTCCGACAATATAAAAGTTAGCACCTGCATTGATCCGAGCCTTTGCGTGCCATTGCACCTCGGTTGGACCAGCATAGTGCATGGGAGATGGGAATATAGAAACCACAGTTGTCTCTGGATCAAGCACCCCATCTTCGAGTACCTGAGAAGAGTTTCCAGTCACATATAGGAGTTAGAAAGCAACTAGAGGCAGATCTAGGATTTTAACGTTAATGGGTTCTATATTCTAAAACGACGACTTCAAGTGTTAATAACTAGGTATCGTTCTAAATTTAAAAATTTGTTCATATTTAATGAATTTCTTTAGTGCAAATACGCTGTTTAAGCAAATTACTGGATATAGCCGAATTTATTCAAGCTTCTGGCCGTTGTCGAGCTTCTTAGCCGATTGAAGGGGGAGGAGAATCACGTAGCATAGCGTTTCATTGCTTTATTTTACTACCAAAAACAGAAGGTAAACAGAAGGACAAACCTTCTCATGTTGCATCATTCGCCAATGAAGAGGAACATCATCTGCCTTTGTGAAACCTCCAAGAGGATGAAGCAAAAGGATTGGATTCTTATACCCCATTTCAAGAAGTCGTCGACGTGTGTCAGTCATTAATAATGCATGGCCATTATGCACAGGATTTCTCAGTTGAAAAGCGAAAACTGCATCTGCATTACGCCTTGTAAATTCATCACGAAGTTCAGCAGGTGAAAGCCGGAACCTGTCAAGTCCATCATTGTACTTGATCGGTTCTATAACTTCCAAATCGCCACCAATTAGCCAGTTTCCAGCATTTGTTATAGTTTCCTCCGCATAAGGAAGTCCCGGGGCAGTGGTGCCCCAAGTTCTTGCTATCCGTTCTTCTTTGTTATGCTTGTAGATTTCTATACTACAATTACCATATCAACAGAGAAAGTAAAGACATTAGACATAAGAAAGACATAACATCAGCACAAAGGCAGATTCAGGATTTAAACTCAATGTCAAACGAAGTGCAGAATATTAGTCTGATCAATAGCTAATATACATTACAAAACGTAACAACAAACATTGAGTAAATCACAGAGTAAGTTACTCCATTTGAGCAATTTCAGTCACTACATCTACTAAACAAACGATTACTGATATTGGATTCAACATAAATAATTCATATATAGAAAATATTTTCACAGACACTGTAGTTTAATATTCCCCTATAAGCACACATGATAGTGCATAAAATATTTTACAAACAAGATTCAGTTCCATAATACTCTTTTAAGTAATTTGACTATATTATTGATGGTGAACAGCCGACCTCGTGCCATTGACATAGGCATGCCGCGACCGACCTCGTGCCATAATGGCATGCCACAGCCAACCTCGTGTCATTGATATTGGCATACCACGGCCTACCTCATGCCATAGTGGCCTGCCACGGCCAACCTCGTGTCATTGATATTGGCATGCCACGGCCTACCTCGTGTCATTAATATTGGCATGCCACGGCCTACCTCGTGCCATTGATATAGGCATGCCACGGCCGACTTCGTGCACATCAATGTTGAAAGAGAAATTTGTGAAATATCGACAAATTCAGATTTTGGTGCTTGTGACATCTAGTTAAGCACTCTAAACTTCAATTAGATGAAATATCCACTTTTGATCTTTTTTCTTGTGAATCTTCACAAATTTAACAAATTATTAATAGTTGAAACCATTAAATTACCTACTCTCTTTGTTTCACTTTATGTGGCAAAAAGAACAGGCACAGAGTTTTTAAAAAAAGGAAGACATTTTAAACTCGTGGTCTTAAATATGTTACTACATTAGTGTGATTATAAAAAACTACTCATTAAAAATAAAATATGAAGTTTAAGCTAAATTATTTCTAAATTTAGAATTTTATCATTCTTTTTGAAACAAACTTAAAATGAAATTTTGCCACATATCTGGGAATCCAAAGACTATGTGTTATGTTAAATTTGTTAGATAATCCAAACATCACATACTTCGGGACCAAAAATGTACTCCCCTGTCCCAACACTTTTCGCTTTTCGAGGTTTAAACTTCAAAATTTTGACATGTATTTGGACTTAGAATTTTTTTTATATATTTGGAAACTACGTAAAAAGTAGTATAAGTCACAATAATTAAAAGACATGAAAAATTTACTGTCAAACAAATTGGAATATCATCACATAAATTAGGTCGGTAGAGTATATTTTAACTTAGCAAAAGATCAGAAGAACTAAAATCATAATTACTGGTAACTAAGGGGACCAAAAGTTATACAGAAATAGAAATAAAATGGTGTAAAAAACTATATTAATGAACAGAAAAATTCACTTACTCATTTAAAATGGCAATGGGGTTATTTTTGTCATCAACAAGTGCCACACTACTGGACCCACCAATTTGATTTTTCTGAAAATCATCAATAGCTAACACAATTGGAACCGACATGTTAACAACCGACCCGCTTTCAAGTCGGGTCGAATTAAAATGAAGAGTTTGGAGGAACTCGGATTCTCTCATGAATCCTTTTAATGGGCTGGCCCAACCTTCACTTAACACATGAACCCATTGAATATCCATTTTTGAGAGCTTGATTTGGGCCAACGATAAAGCCCGTTTAGTTATTTGGGCTTTTTGTGATTCCTCGACGACGAGGTTCACAAGTTTGCCGCCGTCGGGTTCTATCAGCCCGCAACGAATTCGGGCCTGAACTTTTTGTCCGGGCCCGAGTTTGCGGGATGAGAGAGGAAGATTGAGAGGTGTAGAGAAATGGGTTTTGTGAGTTTTAGGGAAAGGTTGAGTTGGGGTTGGAGTTTTGAGAAAAAGAGAGCTTATGGTCGCCATTAATGGAGTTGCAGAGAGTTATTATTTCTTCTTCTTTTTTCCTCTATTTTCTCTGTTAGGGTGTCAACAAAAGCTGGTGTGGTTTTTATAGGGTGATTAGGGAGAGATTAAATATGGAAATATAATACTTGATTTCCTTTTGACTGATATATGTCAGCAATGTCGAAAGACAAAGATTCTATACTTCAAGACAATTTCTTTTTTTTAAACAAAAGTTTGGATGTTTATAAATATTTTTCCAAGAAAATTTTTTTACTGTTTTGCAGCATCAAATTACTCCTTCCGTTTCAAATTAGATGAAGTAGTTTGATTCGGTACGAATTTAGAAAGACTTTTGATATTTGTGATCTTAAAAATTTAAAGGGTAAAAGCTTTGTGTATCATGATATTTCTATGGTTACAAAGGTTTCTCATTAAGAATAAAAATGGTAAAATGAAGAATTAAAAGTTAAAAGTATATCATTTATTTTGAAACAGATTAAAAAATAAGTATCTCATCTAATTTAAAACGGATGGAGTAAATATTAGATCGAGTATTAGTTGATGTTGCACCATGGATCACTTTTAACAACTTTTCGCTAAAAAAAACTAATAAACTGTTTCAAAAGATTTTCTTAAAAAATATTTCCAGAAATAAACCCGAAAATGATATGGAATTTTTGGAAGGATTGATTCGTATAAATATTGAGTGGGTATAAGTCAAATTTGGTTTGGGATACGAGAGGATGAACCTAGACCTTTTATTTTTATTTTTTTTGGATTAGGAGGGCCAAATTAATTAATTTTAAAAAATATTTGCAAAATATGAAGAAAAAAAAAATCAAACTCTCTAAATTGTCTCATAAAGTCAAATAAAACTGTATCTTCAATTGTGAATATTAATGTAGATTAATCTTCATTTCTTGCTTTGGACAAATTATATCCTATAGATAAATTTTTGAAATTTAAGCAAGGAAGTGATTAGTAATTATTATTATGAATCATGGAATATCACACATTTGTTTGTACTTTGTTACTTTCCAGGAATCCTCTATTTTTAGTAAAAGTTTATAGTTTGAATTCAAACTTGTACGAACAATTATTTATATGAAAAATGTAATACCACAATAGTTTAAGCATACTCTTTATGTCTTTCCAATGAATGAACCATGCCCATTTTACGGCCAAATTCCAAGTGGAATGAAAAAGAAACTTTTCTTCTTCACTATGTAAGACACTTGTTGTTTTAAGGATTAGTTACTTTTTGATATTTTATAGTCAAATATTTATTTATGGTCAACTCCTACCCTTAGTTCATTGTTTCACACTTAGTGTTTGCAAGCGCCTTCTTTGTATCTCCGATGAGCGGTGAAACCATATCTCCAATGGGTGTCCAATCTAATCGTCGGCAACCGGAGGCAACAGCAACGGCGAGCGAGGACTGGATATTAGGGTTGTTCTTAAACAAAGATGATGGAGTTGGGGGCTGAGCAACTTGAATTTTCTGTTAATATATTTCATTGTATCTCGTTGTATTTCATTGTCTTTTTTTTTTTATCGTATTTCAATGTATCTCGCCGTATTCTACGTATTTCATTGTATTCATTGTCTTTTTTCCCATTGTATTTCAATGTATCCCGCTGTATTCTATGTATTTTTATTGTATTCACTGTCTCGCTATATTCCATGAATGTATTCATATATTTTTTTTAATTAGTATAATTTATGTATTCAGATGTATTATATAATTTTTCTGAAGATTGCTATGTTTTTGGGTGTTTTTCGGTTGACAATCTTTTTTATAAGTGGAAATACAAAATTTGTATGTTATAATTGAGTTTGTTGAGCTATATTAGGAGTCTATTATGTTAATTGATTCACTTTCCGTTTAAAAACAGTGTAATCCCCTGTTTCACGCTGTGAACACAGTCTAATACAATAAGCTGTCCAGCTACAATCTCATGTTTCACGCCATGAATACAATCGAATACACTCGAATACAAAAATTTGTCTAGCTATAATCCCCTACTTCACGCCTAGAAATGTTACTGTATTCATGAATACAATAGCTTAAATACATCGAATACACTCTAAAAAATCTGAAAACATAGTTATATAAAGTAATATAGTAAATGGTAGCTACAACTAGCTAATAACCACTAAACAATAGTGGTTTATGAAAATTTCTCTTGTTTTAATAAAAGTACTTTTATGCTCGTAACGTGAACATAAAACTTATGATTAAAGATAAATAGTATTTATCACTCACTATAATTCTTGTTGGTTAGAGGTGGACCTACCCTTAGGCAGGGGCGGAGGTTCAGTTGAACCCGCGTCGTGAAATACTTTTACTATTTTTGTGTGGAAGTTAACTTTGTGTGAAACAAATATACATTAAATAAAATATGTTGAACCCGCTTGACCAAAGTAGTACGCTGGTTAGATGGTTGTAGCGGGTTCATCTCTTGCAAGTGGTTGCGAGTTTGAGTCCTTGATCTTGTACACTATTCTCTATCATCTTTTTAAGTTTTCCATAGCTTATCTGGGCCTCATTTCTATCTTTTCAAGTTTAAGAATGGTGTTCACTTTTTTCAAGTTCAAGAATGGAGCCGCGTAAAATTTTCATTTTTAAAGTTATAATTATATTTTTGTTTTTAATTATTAATTTTATTCCTTCATATTTTGTTCTATCAAAATTTGACATCCTTTTGATATGAAACTTTAATTCACAACACTTCTTCGTCTTCTTTCTTTTATTCTTTATTTTAAGTTAGTTTCTTTCATAATTTTGAACTCTTTTTATGAAACTAATAGTTTAGTTTATAGCTCTCTTCCATAGCGCGAGTTAAATTAAAACTAATAAGTATTTAATTTTAGTATTTTAATATAAATCACATCGATGATTGTACGGTAAAACTTGTAAGAAATTTCTAAAGTTTTAATGCATTCTTAAATTTGTAAGAGTAAATAGATTTGTTGTTAAAATTTAGGTAAAATTATAAATTATTGTAAACAATGCGGCTTTGAACCAAAATGGAGTAGCGGGCAAAACTCTTTTTCATGTTTTGTTAAGAACCAAAATAAAAAGAGCAAGGTAAACTCTCTTGTTAACTCAATATCGCTGTCGACTGTGGTTGAGGATTTTAATATGTGTCTGAACCCGCTTGCATAAAGTTCTGGGTCCGTCAATACCCTTAAGTTAGTATATATATAGCATGTAGTAATTTCAGAAAAAATATATAGGTATATATGTTAAATAACATATATATATATATATATATATATTGACACCGTAAAATTCAAGGCCTAGGTAGTTGCATTGGTCGATTTTGGGGCACAACTACTTTTAGTACGTTGTTTAGGTTCGATTTCACTTGTAGCATTTGTTCAAATTTTATTCGGTAGTGATACCCCTGCGACTTTCAAATCATGTTGGTGGTGAAGGCCATCAGAATTAATTCATCATATTTTATTGTTTGGTTGTATCTTACATGAGCACGTACGCAATTCCTCATAGACTGAGAATATAATATGTTTTCCATCTTTTTGTCCCATAGCGCCATTTCAGAGTCCCAAAACCCTACAGCCCCGTCCTAAAATCTTAAATGTCTATTATGTAGTAGCACTATAGTAGGTTAATTATTATTTTTATCAAGTTAGAAACTATAATTTAGCATAGAGATTTACTTGACCTCGTAAATGTCATAACTTTGTACATATTTTTACTGCCCATAATGTCCCGACACATGGCAAGCTCAGATACAAAGAACCCACCCCCAATTTTTGCCTGGCACCCATGTTGTCCAGTCAAAGGTTCAATGGTCTAATTTTCTTCTCTTTTGGTTTTTATTCCTATTTGGAATTGGATTCGGTGTTTATTCTCATTTAGAGTTGGTTTTGGCTTTAAGAGAAAGCACCACTCGTGATCTATAAATTAGACAATCTGGGAGAATTGTTATATGCTCATTGGTACAAGTCTTTGAAAGACTTAAGCACATAAGAATGACTTTTGAGAGAGCTTCATCAAGAGACAAGAAAAGTATTTATTTTGCTGCAGATTTTTATTCCGACCAGCCAACTTCAAATCACGTTTTTCGATTCGTTAACCGTTGGATCGGATTGAAATTTCGGTTGAGTGTAACATCTTGGTCTTTGATTTGAACGCTGGAGGTTGGATTTGGATTCCCTTAGGATATGATTTTGAGTCCCGAACAACAGCTTTAGTTTTGTGACTTATCCTCTTTCTTCAATTAATTTTTCATTGCTATTGTTGCTCCGTATTTGGCACTTGTTGTGTAGTCAATTTGGAGAAGTTTTGTAACCCTCTTATTATTATAGTGGAGATTTTTGGATTTTTTTTATCCCTTGGTTTTTACCTTCGATTTGAAGAGTTTTTCACGTTAAAATTTGGTGTTCTTTATCTTCTTTATTTTCAAATTTTCCTCTTCCTCGACATAACAGTGGTATCAGAGTCTTGGTTATTTTATCCGGATTTTTACGAAATGGAAGCGAATATGAGCAAGATATAGCATGTACTAACATATATATATATATATATATATATATATATATATATATATTGATTGACACCGTAAAATTCAAGGCCTAGGTAGTTGCATTGGTCGATTTGGGGGCACAACTACTTTTAGTACGTTGTTTAGGTTCGATTTCACTTGTAGCATTTGTTCAAATTTTATTCGGTAGTGATACCCCTGCGACTTTCAAATCATGTTGGTGGTGAAGGCCATCAGAATTAATTCATCATATTTTATTGTTTGGTTGTATCTTACATGAGCACGTACGCAATTCCTCATAGACTGAGAATATAATATGCTTTCCATCTTTTTGTCCCATAGCGCCATCTCAAAGTCCCAAAACCCTACAGCGCCGTTCTAAAATCTTAAATGTCTATTATGTAGTAGCACTATAGCAGGTTAATTATTATTTTTATCAAGTTAGAAACTATAATTCAGCATAGAGATTTACTCGACCTCGTAAATGTCATAACTTTGTACATATTTTTACTGCCCCTAATGTCCCGACACATGGCAAGCTCAGATACAAAGAACCCACCCCCAATTTTTGCCGGGCACCCATGTTGTCTAGTTAAAGGCTCAATGGTCTAATTTTCTTCTCTTTTGGTTTTTATTCCTATTTGGAATTGGATTCGGTATTTATTCCCATTTAGAGTTGGTTTTGGCTTTAAGAGAAAGCACCACTCGTGATCTATAAATTGGACAACCTTGGAGAATTGTTATATGCTCATTGGTACAAGTCTTTGAAAGACTTAAGCACATAAAAATGACTTTTGAGAGAGCTTCATCAAGAGAGAAGAAAAGTATTTGTTTTGCTGCAGATTTTTATTCCGACCAGCCAACTTCAAATCACGTTTTTCAATTCGTTAACCGTTGGATCGGGTTGAAATTTCGGTTGAGTGTAACATCTTGGTCTTTGATTTGAACGCTGGAGATTGGATTTGGATTCCCTTAGGATATGATTTTGAGTCCCGAACAACAGCTTTAGTTTTGTGACTTATCCTCTTTCTTCAATTGATTTTCCATTGCTATTGTTGCTCCGTATTTGGCACTTGTTGTGTAGCCAATTTGAAGAAGTTTTGTAACCCTCTTATTATTATAGTGGAGATTTTTGGATATTTGTTATCCCGTGATTTTCACTTTTGATTTGAAGAATTTTTCACGTTAAAATTTGGTGTTCTTTATCTTCTTTATTTTCGGATTTTCCTCTTCCTCGACATAACAGTGGTATCAGAGCCTTGGTTATTTTTAGCCGGATTTTTACGAAATGGAAGCGAATATGAGCAAGATATTATGTTTAAATGGGAGAAATTATAATGTTTGGAGAAGCAAGATGAAATATTTGTTGTTCGTGAAGAAGATGCATCTACCCATTTTTGCAGCTCTTAAATCCGAAAGTATATCTGATGAAGATTCGGATTTCAATCACCAACAAGTATGTGGATATATACGACATGGATTGAACATAATGTTCGCAACCATATTGTGAAAGAGACACATGGGAGATCATTGTGGGAAAAACTAGAGACTCTTTATGCTTCAAAAACTGGGAACATTATTCATGCTAAAGCAATTGATGACCTTTAAATACAAGAAAGGCAACCCTATCCTTGATCACATAAATAATATTCAGGGCGTCCTTGATCAGCTGTCTAGAATGAGAGTTAATTTTGATGATGAGATACAAAACTTTGGCTTCTTAATACTCTGCTACACTCTTGGGAAACTCTTCTAGTTTCTTTGAAAAATTCAGCTCCTGGAGGTAAGGTGACCATGGAATATGCCAAGAGTGGTGTGTTGAACGGGAAGTAAGGAGAAAATCTCATAGTTCGTCCTCACAAGTAGATATCTTGGTTACAGAAGATCTAGGGAGAGATAGAACAAGAGGTTCGAGGAATAAAGGTAAAAGTAGAAGTAAGTCAAGATCCAAATACCATAATATTACATGCAACCATTGTGGCAAGAAAGGACATATCAAAAGGTTTTGCCACAAGTTGAAATATATATATATATATATATATATATATATATATAGAGAGAGAGAGAGAGAGAGAGAGAGAGAGAAAGAACAATGTTGTTGCTATTGTTCAAGATGACCTTCTTTTTGCTTATGATGAAAACGACATCTATTTGGTGTCACATGAGATGAGATGGACAGTAGATTCTGGAGCTACCTCACATGTCACACCAAGAAAAGACTTTTTCTCATCTTATTCTTGTTGGTTTTGGAGTGATAAAGATGGGCAACGCCAGTGAAGTTAAGGTGTTAGGTGTTGGCACAGTTTGTTTGAAAACTACTAATGGTTCAACATTAGTTCTTCAAGATATCAAGCATGCTCCGGACTTTCCTTTCAATTTGATCTCCTCATGAAGATTAGACGATGAAGGTTACCATAATGTCCTCTTTAATGGCCAATGGAAGCTCACCATGGGTTCATTAGTAGTGGCTCAAGAAGTCAAGTCTTCTCAATTATAAGTGGCATAGGGCTCTATTCCTAATGACTCCATAAATCTGGTGGAATGTGATACTTTATCAGAATTGTGGCACAGAAGATTGAGTTATATGAGCGAGAGGGGGATTACGTGTTTGGCTAAGAAAAGTTTGCTTTCAGGAGTGAAACAAGCAAAGCTAAAAAGGTGTCCATTGTTCAGCTGGCAAATGGAAAAGGGTTTCTTTTCATAGCCATCCTTCTTCAAAAAGTCTGATTTATTGGAGCTAGTACACTCTGATTTGTGTGGTCCTTTTAAGGTAAATTCAACCGGCACTTTACTTTGTGACATGATCATTCTCGTAAGCTCTAGGTGTATCCTTTGAAATCTAAAGATCAAGCACTTGGCGTGTTTAAGAAATTTCAGGCCTTAGCTGAGAGACAGGTGGGGAAGAAATTAAAATATATTCACACTGACAATGGTGGTAAATATTATAGTCCCTTTGATAACTATTGCAAGGAACAAATTCATCATCAGAAAACTCTGCCCAAGACGCCTCAATTGAATTGTTTGGCAGAGAGGATGAATAGAACCCTAGTTTAGAGAGTTAGATGTTTGCTTTCAGAAGCTAAACTTCCAAATACATTTTGGGAAGAAGCACTTAACACAGTTGCCTATGTTATCAAATTGTCTTCTATTGTTGCTTTGGATGGGGATGTCCCAAACAGAGTTTGGTTTTCCAAAGATGTTTCTTATGATTACCTCAGAGTTTTTGAGTGTAAAGCTTGTGTGCATGTTCTTATAGATGAGAGATCGAAACTGGATGTCAAAATCAAGCATTGTATCTTTATCGGTTATGGTCAAAATGAGTTCGGATATCGTTTTTATGATCCAATTGACAATAAACTTATTATAATATTCTTTGAAGACCATACTATTGAAGATGTTGACAAAGCTCAAAAGATAGATTCTCAGAGTAATGAGAGCTTAGTTGATATTGATCGAGTTTCTATTGCTAAGGAACCTATTGCACATAAAGTAACCCAAGACAATAATAAAGATAGTGATCAATATCAAAATTATCATCACGGTGTAGATGTTATGGATGCTCCAGTTGATGAAGTTGTGGTTGATCAACAACCAATTCCTGCTCAGGTAACTACTTCGAATGCTCCTGAAACCTCTCATGGAAGATCTACAAGGGAAAAGAAAAATTCATGCGCTATCCTCTTTATGAGTATGTACTTTTGACTGACATGGGAGAACTTGAGAGCTACGATGAAGCCGTGCAAGATACTCACAAAGATCAGTGGATAGAATCCATGAGAGATGAGATGAAATCACTCCATGAGAATGGCACATTTGAGTTAGTGAAATTGCCGAAATGTAAGAGAGTTTTATCTAACAAATGGATATTCAGAATAATGCAAGATAACCATACCTTTGCGCCTAGGTACAAGGCGAGATTAGTTGTTAAAGGTTTTGCCCAAAACAAGGGAGTTGGATTTGATGAAATTTTCTCCCATGTTGTGAAGATGTCTTCTATTCACATGATTCTAGGCTTAGCCGCGAGTGTAGATTTAGAGGTTGAGTTGATGAATATAAAGACTGCTTTTCTTCATGATGATTTATATGAGGAAATTTATATGGAGCAACCTAAGGGTTTTGTAACTAAGGGAAAAGAAAATTATGTCTGCGAATTGAAAAAGAGCCTGCATGATTGAAACAAGCTTCAAGGCAATGGTATTTGAAGTTTGAATCTGTCATAGAAGATCAAGGGTACAAGAAAACTTCTTCAGACCACCGTGTATTCTTTTTTGATAATGTTTTTATTATCTTATTGCTTTATGTAGATGATATGCTTATTGTATGCAAGAATAAATCCAGAATTGCAGTCCTTAAGTATGCAGTTGAGCAAATCGTTTGTGATGAAGGACTTGGGGCAATCAAAGAAAATCTTGGGCATTCAAATTCACTGACATAGAGATAGAAATGGGTTATTTTTGTTCCAAAAGCAATACATTGAGAAGGTACTCAAGAGGTTCAATATGGCAGATGCAAAAGTGGTTAGTACTCCTCTTGTTAAACACTTCAAATTGAGTATTAGTCAGAGTCCATCTACTGATGAAGAGAAAAAAGAGATGTCTCGTATTCCTTAATCTTCTGTCATTGGTAGCTTGATGAATGCTATGGTTTGCACTAGACCAGATATTGCACATGTCGTTCGTACTGTTAGCAGATTCCTTTTTAATCCTGGAAAAGAACATTGGGATGCAGTAAAATGGATATTAAGGTATTTGAAATGTGCTACAGATTTGAAGTTGTGCTTTGGTAATGGCAAGCCTGAACTTGTTTGTTATACAGACTCTGATTTAGGAGGCAATCTTGATAATTCCACTTCCGATTATTTGATCACTTTTGCAGTGGGAGTTGTTTCTTGAAAATCTAGATTACATAAGTGCATAGCTCTATCCACCACATAAGCCGAATATATTGTTGTCATAGAAGGTGCAAAAAAACTATTATAGATGAAGGAGTTTATTAATGATCTTGGCTTTGAGCAGCCAAGGTACATCTTATTTTGTGATAAACAGAGTGCTAGTCTCACCAAGCACTCCACTTTTCATTCTTAGACCAAACATATAAATAGAAAGTATCATTGGATAAGAATGATCGTGGAAGAGAAATTATTTGAGGTTGAGAAGATACACATTGATGAAAGTCCTTCGGATATGCTGAGTGGTGGTTGCAGATAAACATGAATTTTGCAGAAAATTGGCAGGCATGAAGCCTATCAATAATTCCTTTACTTGAAGACACACTTGACCCCTTGGCTGGAGGGGCAGTTTGTTGGGCACATGCCCATGTTGTCCAGCCAAGCCCAATGGCGTAATCCTATTCTCTTTTGGTTTCTATTCCTATTCGGAATTGGATTCGGTGTTTATTCCTATTTAAGGTTGGTTTTGGCTTTAAGAGAAAGCACCACTCATGATCTATAAATAGGACAACCTTGGAGAATTGTTATATGCTCATTGGTACAAGTTTTTGAAAGACTTAAGCACATAAGAGTGATTTTTGAAAGAGCTTTCATCACGAGAGAAGAAAGGTATTTGTTTTGCTGAAGATTTTTATTCCCAACCAGCCAACTTCAAATCACGTTTCTCGATTCGTTAACCGTTGGATGGGGCTGAAATTTCGGCTGAGTGTTCGTAACATCTTGCTCTTTGATTTGAATGTTAGAGATCGGATTTGGATGCCCGTAGCATCTGATTTTGAGTCCCGAACAGCAGCTCTAGTTTTGTGACTTTTCCTCTTTCTTCAATTGTTTTGTCATTGCTCTTGTTACTATTGTTGCTCCGTGTTTGGCACTTGTTGCGTAACCAATTTGAAGAACTTTTTTAACCCTCTTATTATTATAATGGAGCTTTTTGGATCTTTGTAATCTCATGGTTTTTACCTTCAATTTAAATAGTTTTCCACGTTAAAATTTGATGTTCTTTATCTTCTTTATTTTCGGGTTTGCCTCTTCCTCGACTAAACAATTTTAATATCCGAAAACTCACCCTTATTTTGTTCAATCTATTCAATAGGACAAACTGTGAAAACAGTAACTTTTAATTACTCAAATAGAACATAAACCAATGTTAGACATTTCATCCAAACTCCAAAGTACCACTACAATTAAGTACATCGATCATATTGAGAAACTTGATCTGTACGAATGCCGGAGTGAATCTTTTGAAATAATTCAAAATTAGTTTACCAGAATGATACATTTCTTTCAACTGCAACTGCTTACAAGGCTACTTAAGTTCCTGTAGGACGGAGCGGAAAAAGGCCGTGGAGCTCCATACAATTTATCAGACCCGATTATAACCGATGGACTTACTGAACAGGCTTCGAATGTACAGCACTTGCAGTCCACTTGCTAATATAAGTAGAACATACTCTGCGACGGTGTAAAGTAAAACACGCTTGCTTGTGCTCTCATTAGCTGCACCAGAAAACATGCACATCAATGGAACAGTTTTAGCAGATAATGCCTCAAAGCTCTGACCATGACCAAAAAATTGCAAACAGAGCGCTATAACAAGACTTCCATCTATCATCATAAGAAGAAATGAGAACGGCTAAAGATACATTTAACATTTCTGAAGAAAAATGATACTACAACCTCCAAGCGATAGAAAAGTGTGACTCTTCAAATAGCAGAGAACTCCACGTTACTCACTTTGCTATGATGCTCAAAAAACTTTAAACCACAGCTTCTATTCTTGTTTCAAGTCAGAAAGCAAATATTAAGAAAAAGCATAACGCAATTGGACAGATAGTAAATGAGTACAGATTCATTTTCCGAATCAAATAAGGAATCTCGAAGTGAGAACTGCTATTGCTATCTAGATATAACCAAAATAAGAATATGTCAAACAAGTTACAATATAACCAAAATATACTAACAGAAGCAGATCGATATTATTCCAGCAATTATCAGCATCAGTAAGCTATTGCTATCTAGATTTACAAGAATGACCAACTCACAATATTCTAATAAAGCAAATAGGTTGCTGAAACCAGAATGATTGCCACAACCATTAGATGTTACCGTCTTGGCATAAACGTCCACAACCAATCTATGGTTGTCGTGAACATTTTCAGAAGTAACCATTACTTGGTTTCAATGCAAAAGAAATAGTTGTCTATGTGAAGAAATATCTCATTAGAAAGCAAATCTACTAATGACAACTAAAACAAAAACCTGTAACATTATGCATCTTCAGAATTAAAAAACAATTAAGCTTTTATTAAGGAAAAGATTGGCGACTCACTATGACGATGACGAGCATCACGTGCTCTCAAGTATTTCTGCTCTGCTGTAACTGACTCCAATGCCTCCCCTAGTTCAGCAATTTTGACATTGATGGGGTCCAAATGTTCTGCAAAGAGGTCAGTATAGATTATATCTAGAAACAGGAATCAACAAACACAATATACAACATGCTTAACCGCTAATCCTGGCCATAAAAGAACAATACTATAGCGAAAAAGACAAACCATCTTTGGCTAGGTCATGCTCATTGGGAATGTGTCCAACATGTATGTAGAACGAGACTGTTTCTGGCGTTGAATGTGGATTATGAAAACAGAACTTGAACATCCCACTCCTTGGGGCTTTGAGCTCAAATTTATCCTCTGCTGTTCCCTTCATGGTATGCACGACATTTCCGGCAGGCGATGTCACCTGCACAAGTGAAAAAGTCACCTAAAAGGAAGACATCTTGGCTAGGTATCTCTTTTTCTCTAAGTAGCCGCAGAGAGAGCAGAATCAAAAGAAAAAAGGTACTCCTTGTTCTGTTTATGTAAACATTTTAGCATATCACCAATTTCTTTTTTAGTTTCATGAGTAAATTTAAGTCATGCATAAAGTCAACAGCGAGTTTGCCTCATTTATTTAGTCCAATTAGTTGTGTTAGCTAGTTTTTATCATTGGAATAATGTCACATTTAGCAGCCATGGCTAGACACAATGATAAGAGGTGTTGAATTCCCACGACTTGTCATGAGCCAAAAAGACGATTCATCCATCTTCACCAAGGTAGATGGGAAATTTCACCCACACTCAGTGTTCATCTCCACCAGTCCATAGGTGGACAATATTTTATGAAGAAGTGGGGATGCGAGTTGAGGACGGATAAAAATGTTGTTATGAACTAAGGGCTGCAAGCATCATATGGGCAAGCTGTTCCAGCCTAATCAACCTATATCTATAGAAATGTATTTACTAAATTCTACTTTTATAGTCTTTTAATTCAAGTATACATGTTATACATGGATTTAGAAGGACATAGAAATCTATAGCAAAAATTAGAGTTGCAGGTGTGCACATATGTTCTACAAATGGTGGGTACCATGATCTGCATGGGTACATCAAAAACCGACCCACTGCGCCGGGGGAGGCTGGGTATAACAGGATATTCTAGCCATATTTAAAGTTATCAAATCTACCCACAGCTCCACTGCGACTCCTACAACAAGATAGAGCACAACATCTGCTCACAAAAAACCACTAACAAGTACCAGATTATTCTGAAGATTGAAACTCTCTGTCTGTCAACAGCTCTCACCATTTCTATCATTTTTGCATTATAGGTTTTAGGAGATATATCTGTCCTCAGTGCATTGACCTTTCTGGTATGAAGAAGCCTTTGTATATGTGATGATATGGTAGATTGACTGGGAAGGTTAATAGTTGGAAAAAAGGTTCGCATAGAAGAGCTAATGGGTTTTAGAACATGAAGAAGAGGCTACACGAGGTGGAGAGAGAAGAATAAAGGTTGTGAAGAAGGAAGCAGTAGTTGCATAGTTGGAGAATGGCTTAAGAAGTCATGGATATTGCTGAAAAGAAGTGAAGTTCACGTAATATGAGAGAGCATCAGTTCATAAGCTCACGGCTCAGCCATATGCTTGAAAGATTTGTTTCAGTGATGCATCTAGGTGAGTCAAACAAACGGTAAGTCCTATGCTACATCGAATATGAGAGTCAACCCTAGCTAAGGGTGGCTCTTCAGTAGGGGCGGAGCTAGCTCTTTGGTTATAAGTTGGCCAAACCCAGTACCTTTGGTTAAAACCATATATTCGTCTTAAGAAATCTGTTGAATATGTACAAATAAGAACCCAATAACTTGTAAGGACTAGAATGCTGAACCCATAAGCTTCAAATGCTAGAGAGTATCATACACATACAATCTAAGTGTAGTTAAGAAATCACCTAGGGTTTTTTGCACATCTGAGACCTATTGATTCTTTCTCACTTCATTGACAACTAGGCTACACTCTTTGGTGCACTCTAGTTTACATATTAGTTCACATTATAGATTCCAATTAGCATAGATGATTAGTTAACTTTTTGTGTAAAATCATATTGATCCCTTTCACTCTAATAAAAGATCTGGCAACAATCAAACTAATAAATCAATTTCACACATTAAACAACTAAGCATAAAAACCAAAGATTTATATATTGGGGAAAGGAAAAAAAAAAGTCATACAGTGAAATCAATGCCGGGATGGTCAGAGCTCCAGAAAATTTCATGATCTACAACGACGAAGTTCCCCGAAATTGTGTCGCCTTCATTCAGCACGTACTCGTAAACGCACTCCTCGTCGTTTACTGTCACAGATAACGCCGTTAGATTTCCGACGAAACTGAATACCATAATCGCTACTAAAGCGAACACTTTGGAGCACTTCACTCCGGCTCCGGCTCCGGTTCCGGCTATCCTTCCCATCCCCGACCGACGAATTTTCAGTTTTTTCTCCTCGGAATTGTGACAATGTCTATTTTTTTTTTACTTGTATTTATTTATTAGAAGTGGGAAAATTAGATTTGGGATTGGAGTGAAAGTCGTGTATAAGACGTGCGAAGATGGAGTTTTGACTTTTTTAAGGTGTGACAAATTTTTATTTTTATATCCAAAAACTACGACAAAGCTAACACTTACCAGAAAAATAATTGCAAAATTGAACATCTCCATTTCGGTCAAAATAATTCCATTAATGTAAATACCAAATAATTACTAAAGTATAAAGATTTTTAACTCTTTTTTTCGTTAAAATAGCACAAGCGAGCCAGTTTTCGGACTGGTAATTAAAAAATAGCGATTGTGAAGTCATAGAAAAATAGTTAATATGTTGCTGAAATATGAAAAGTTCCAGCATAATATGTTGGATTATGGAGTTCTTGCGTATAAACTTCGAGTATATTATGTTAGAACTTCAGCACACAAAAATATCTAGCATAATATACAAGATTATAGAGCTCCTGCATATAAACTTCCAGCATATTATGATAGAACTCCAGTACAGTATAAAAATCCAGCATATTATGTTGGAAGCTCGTATATAAAAAATTCGAACTCCATCATATTATGCTAGAATATTTTCGAATTTTTAAGAGTGTTTTTGTTCAGATGTTATCTTTGCATGAAAAATGGCTAAATTCCGATTATGTTTAAAATTGTGACTATTTTTTAATTTCTAGTTATAAATCTGGCTATATTTTAATATCACCCCTTTTTTCTAGTTTAATCATTTGATGCCTCATATTCACAAACCCAACTAATCTAGATTCACCCTATATAGTAAAAATAGCACGAGTTAGCCAGTTTTCGGACTGGTCATTCAAAAATAGCCAGCGTTTGTAAAGTTATTGAAAAATAGCCACTATTTTGTTGCAATACGGAAAGTTCCAACACAATATACTGGAGATCGGTGCACATGTTTATGAACTTCCAGCATATTATGATGGAACTCCAGCACGCGAAAAATTTCAGCATAATATACTAGATATTGGAGCACTTGTGTATGAACTTCCAGCATATTATGCCGGAGCGGTATATTATACTGGAACTCTAGTATATTATGATGGAAGTCTAGTATATTATACTAGAACTCAATTATAATATATTGATGTTCCAGTATACTTATGCTAGAACTCCAGTATATTATACTAGAGTTCCAATATTATACAATAATTCTAGTATATTATGCTAGAGTATTTTTTCAGATTTTGAACAGTGTTTTCGTTCATATTTATCTTTACATGAAAAGTGGCTAAATTTTTATTTTTTGAAACTTTGGTTATTTTTGAATTACCTTTAACGACTTGAACGGTTGTTTTGCTTTCTCGAACCTTATTCCCCTAAATAAGACTCTTTGTATGTAATTTTACTATTTTATGACTTGCGGGGATGATTGGTCTGAGACTTGGAAGGGTTCGGGTTGAAATCGGAGCAATTGGTTCCTTAAGTTGGCTTTAAAGGCTAAGTTTGACTTCGGTCAACATTTTGAGTAAACAACCTAGGAATCGGGATTTGACAGTTCCAATAGGTTCGTATGATGATTTAGTACTTGGGCGTATGCTCAGTTCGTGTTTTGGATGACCCGGGAGCGTTTCGGCACCTAATATCAAAAGTTGGTTCTTGAAGTTCTTTAAAATTTGGTTTGGAACGGGTTTTGGTGTTATCGAGGTCCAAACGGAATTCCATGATCGGGAATAGTTCTGTAATGTCATTAGACTTGAACGCAAAATTTGGTGTCATTCCGAGTCGATTTGATAGGAATCGAACGAGCGGAAGTCTTTTAAGAAATTTTTGAGTTCATGAGTCAATTCATGTGTTTTGCGTCCGAAACGTAGTTTTTGATGTTATTTCTATAGTTTAATCGCTTGAGCTAGTTTGTACGAGGTTATTAGACTTGCGTGGGTAGTTGGTGTGGAGCCCCGGGGGCTTGGGTGAGTTTCGGACGTGTGGAAGGAGTTGAAAACACTCCAGTTTTCTGGTGTTCTTTGCAGCTGCTGCAGGTCTCTCAAATGTGAGAATATGTCTCGCATTTGCGAGTCTCGTATTTGCGAGAAAGGCTTCGCATATGCGATGAAGCCAGGTCTAGGCCTAGCTCGCAATTGCGAGAGAAACAGTCGCATTTGCGACCCTAGTGTTGATTGCATTTGTGATTCCCTTGTCACGTTTGCGACCTGGAAAAGCAGAAAGCCCATTTCATATTTGCGATGATTTTGTTGCATTTGCGAACCAGATGTCGCAAATGCGACATATGAGACCTGTGCACAGCTCATTTAATACGGGACTTAGGCCATTTATTTCATTTCGCTTCATCTCTTGGGCGATTTTTGGAGCTTATGGAAGGGGGTTTTCACCTAGCACTTTGAGGTAAGTAATTTCTACACAACATGAGTTAAATACATAGATTATGGGTATATTAACATGTGAAAATTGGTGAAATCAAGAGTTTAGAAGAAAACCTAGGTTTTGGGTAAAATTGAGATTTGACCACAAAAATGGTTATGGTATTTGATAAAAATCATATATTTATGTCCCTAAGGTTATAGAAAACAACTTTCTTCAAAAAAAATTGGAATCGGAGCACGTGGGCCCAGGGGTAAATTTTAGGAATCTAATAGTTTCGAGTCATTTGACACCAAATTCGGAGGTTTGAGCACGTTCTTGAGCCGGGAAGTGAGCCTTGAAACGAGGTAAGTCTCTTTTCTAACCTTGTAAGAGGGAAATTTCTCCATAGGCAAATTAAATAATGTATGTGACTATTTGTGGGGGGCTACGTACGTACAAAGTGATGAGAGTCTGTGCCTAGCTACTATTTATACTAAGTCAGGGTAGTGTAGGACCCCTATCATGCTATATTTGAACAATTTGTACATTTACTTATCAATTGGAGTACTTAAATCGTAGTTCCATAAATTGTACAAAGATTCTAAAGGGATAAGTTTTCACTCATTTGAGGTTATAACTAGAACACTTAACTGTTATTGAAAAACTTGTGTTTCTTTGAGTGTTTTTCTATTATGGAGTGGGGCGAGCGTCTCGACATATTAAATAGATGCATCTATGATTCGCATTGTTCGACCATCGGTAGTGCACATTTAAATATTATTGCGTTGTTTGGGGTTGTACGACCTCGACATTATTTGTGCATGTTAACTCATGGAAATAATAATTGTAAAAAAGATATTTGTCATCTCTTGTTGTTGAGTTTTAGTACATTTATTGTAATCCATGATTATTTGATTTTGATTTATTATCATTAACCTTAGTAAGTGTCAAGTCGACCACCATACTAAGTTGCCATATACTTGTGACACTAGATCTTGGTATGTATTGGTAGACTTATGGCTTTTGGGTTCTATCCTTATGGTTATAAACATTTCTACTGGTTTCACATATTAATTTAAATTGATCTCTTGTCAAATCTTTTAAGTTAAGGAAAAATCACTACATGAGAAATTAGTAAAAATGGAAATGTTATTAAGTTAGTCATTGTCGGCTTGTCTAGCAACGGTGTTGGACGTCATCGTGGCTTGATATGGAACTGGGTTGTGACAACATGGTATTATAGCACTAGTTTCACGTAGGTCTCACAAGTTATGGGCAGGCCTAATAGAGTCTTGTTGATCGGTGCGGAGATCTTTGTACTTATCTTCGAGAAGCTATAGGATGTTAGGAAACTACCCTTTATTCATCTCCTATCGTGCAGTTAATGGTATAATAAATTTCTTCCTTTTATTCTCTCATAGATGGTGAGAACGCGCACATCAGATGTTCCTGACCCGGGAAGAGCTGATCCCCCTGTTGTTAGAGGCCGAGGCAGAGGCAGGGGAGGGCACCGGCCGGGGGAGGGCACCGGCCCGAGGTAGGGGAGAAGATGTCCCAGAGTTTCCCCAGTTGCACCGCCAGTAGATCCAGTGGAGGATCACATAATTGAGGAGCAAGGTGAGGTGCCCGCAATGGAGCCAGCCTTGGTCTACTTTATGACAGCACCGGGCTTCCAGGAGGTCATGGTCCGTATGCTACGGTTCATGGATTCTATGACTCAGGTCGGTTTACTTCCAGCAAATTCGGCCACATCTCAAGCGAGAGGGGGAGCACAGACCCCTATTGCTCAGGCTCCCGGGCATGCAACTGTTGTATATCATAACCGGGCACTCTTCCTGTGGGCGGAGCTCAGCTAGTCGCGACAGTTGTACCTGAGCCTAGATTAGCTGCGGCCGATGAGCCGTAGAAGCTTTTGGACAGATGGACTAGGCTTCACCCTCCGGTCTTTGGGGGTGAGCGGCATGAGGATCCTCAGGACTTTATTGATAAGTGCAAAGACAGACTGCACAACATGAGGATATTTGAGTCTCACGGAGTGGATCTCGGTACCTTTCAGTTGGAGGGCAGAGCACGTAGGTGGTGGCGGTCTTATCTTCTTGGCAGACCAACAGATTCCCCTCTCATTACTTGGGACCAGTTCACACGCCTATTCTTGGACAAGTATATTCCACTCTCTTAGAGGGAAGAGCTGCGATTCCAGTTTGAGCAGCTCCAGCAGGGCCAGATGTCTGTGACTGATTATGAGGTGAGATTTTCTGAGATGTCTCGCCATGCACTCATGATACTCCCTATTGAGGAGGAGCGGGTGCAGAGGTTTGTTGCGGGGTTGCACTCAGGTATTCAGGCTAGTATGGCCCGAGAGATGGAGATGGGGACTTCTAGTAGTGGATATTACTCGGAGGATCAAGGGCTATCGTTAGAGGGATAGGGAGAAGATGCAGCAGGACAAGAGGGTTTATTACTCCGGGGAGTCCAGAGGTGCCCCAATTAGGTGCAAAGTTCAGTTCAAGAGGGGTCAGCCCAGTGGGCCCCCATATCCAGCATCGTATCCTCCACGGGGTGCCCCAACGCGACTCTATTTCAGCGTTATGCCGGGGAGTTCTTACCGACCGCCAGCTATCCAGGGTCCTTCCAGTGGGTACTACGGTCATCAGGTTTCTTCTAGTGCTTACTTCAGTGCCATGCCAGAGAGCTCATATCTCCCGCCAGCTATTCAGGGTTCTTCCGGTGGGTATTTAGGTCATCAGGGTTAGACTTCAGGGCAACAGGTCATCACGCCGAGAGGTTGTTTTGAGTGCGGGGATTTTAGCCATGTGCAGAGGGTTTGCCCCAAGCTTTGGGGCAAGGTAGTACAACAGGGTCAGCAGCCCATGATTACAGCTCCAGTCGCAGCACCAGTTGTCCGGCCGCCCAGAGGCAGAGGACAAGCGGGTAGAGGCCTTCCCATAGGTGGAGGACAGGCGGGCAGAGGCCAGTCAGGTGGAGCTCCAGCTAGATTTTATGCTTTTCCGGCCAGACCATATGCAGTTGCCTCAGATGCCGTGATCATAGGTATTATCTCTATCTGCGGTAGGGATGCCTCAGTATGATTTGATCCAGGATATACCTATTCATATGTATCATCCCTGTTTGGTCATTTTCTAGACATTCCTCATGAGTCCTTTGGTACTCCTGTTTATGTGTCCACTCCTATGGGAAATTTTGTTGTTGTGGACCGGATATATCGGTCCTGTGTGGTTACATTCTATGGATATGAGACTAGGGAGGATCTTCTGTTGCTTGATATGACCGACTTTGAGGTCATCCCGGGCATGGACTGGTTATCCCCATATCACGCCATCCTTGATTGCCATGCCAAGAATGTTACCTTAGCAGTGCCAGAGTTGCCGAGGTTGGAGTGGAAGGGTTCATCTGTCAGTACATCTAGTCGGGTTATATCTTTTATGAAGGCTTGACACATGGTCGAAAAGGGTTGCTTGGCTTATCTAGCCTATGTTCAGGATACTACCGTAGAGTCTCCGACTATTGATTCAGTGCCAGTAGTTCGGGAGTTCACCGATATGTTTCCCTCTGACCTTCCAGGCATTCCGCCAGATCGTGATATTGATTTCTATATTGACTTGGCTCCAGGCACTCAGCCTATATCTATCCCACCGTACTGTATGGCTC
This sequence comes from Nicotiana knightiana, assembly GCA_005239525.1. Taxonomy (NCBI): domain Eukaryota; kingdom Viridiplantae; phylum Streptophyta; class Magnoliopsida; order Solanales; family Solanaceae; genus Nicotiana; species Nicotiana knightiana. The sequence continues at coordinate 18,189 of ML425771.1, read as the reverse complement.
TGAAAGAGTTGAAGGAGTTAAAGGAAAAACTTGAGGAGTTTCTAGGAAAGGGGTTCGTCAGACCGAGTGTATCACCTTGGGGTGCACCAACATTATTTGTGAAAAATAAAGATGGGACTATTCAGATGTGCATTGATTACCGCTAGTTGAACAAAGTCAACATTAAGAACAAGTACCTATTGCCGCGTATTGATGATTTGCTTGACCAGTTGCAGGGTGCTAAAGTGTTTTCTAAGATTGACTTGATATAGGGGTACCATAAGTTGAAGATTCGAGACTCAGATGTTCCAAAGACTGCTTTCGGTACTAGATATGACCATTATGAGTTTCTAGTGATGTTTTTCGGCTTGACTAATTCCCCAGAGACATTTATGGATTTGATGAACAGGGTGTTCAGGCCTTATATTGATTTGTTCGTCATTGTCTTCATTGATGACATCTTGATCTACTCACGTATCTTGGGGGAGCACGAGCAGCATTTGAGAGTAGTGCTCCAGAATTTGCGGGAACAAAAGTTATATGCTAAGTTCTCAAGTGTGAGTTTTGGTTAGATTCGGTGGCATTCTTGGGTCATGTTGTATCAGGAGAGGGTATTAAGGTGGATCCCAAGAAGATTGAGGCGGTTCAAAGTTGGTCTCGTCCTTTTTCGACTGCCGAGATCAGGAGTTTCTTGGGGTTAGCAGGTTACTATCATCGGTTTGTAAAGGGCTTTTCATCCATTGCATCACCTTTGACCAGATTGAACCAGAAGGGTGCTCAGTTCCAGTGGTCCGATGATTGTGAGGCGAGCTTTCAGAAGCTCAAGACAGCTTTGACCACAGCACCAGTCCTTGTGTTGCCTTCCGGTTCGGGAATGTATACGGTGTATTGTGACGCTTCACACGTTGGCTTGGGTTGTGCATTAATGCAAGAGAGGCGAGTTATTGCATATGCTTCACGTCAGTTGAAGCCCCATGAGAAGAATTATCTTGTTCATGATTTGGAGTTGACCGTGATTGTTCATGCACTTAATAAATGGAGGCATTATCTATATGGGGTATCCTATGATGTTAACACTGATCATCGCAAATTGCAGCATTTGTTCAAGCAGAGGGATCTCAATTTGATGCTGCGCAGATGGCCTGAGTTACTGAAGGATTATGAAATCACCATTCTTTATCATCCGGGCAAGGCGAATGTAGTCGCGGATGCCTTGAGCAAGAAGGCAGAGAGAATGGGTAGTTTGGCATTCATTTTAGAGGAGGAGAGACCGCTAGCCTTGGACATTCAGTCTTTGGCTAATAGACTTGTATGGTTGGATATTTCATAGCCTAGCCGAGTTCTTGCATGTGTTGTTGTCCGGTCTTCACCATTGGAGCAGATCAAGGCTCGACAGTTTGATGATTCACACTTGGCAATTATTAGAGAGACGGTACTATAGAGTGGTGCCAAGGAGGTTTCTATTGGCGATGATGGTGTTCTCCGAGTCCAGGGTCACCTATGTGTTCCTAATGTCGATAGCTTGAGGGGAAGGATTCTATAGGAGGCACTAATAACTTGGACTTTTGACTCGTTTTCCGTTCCCTTATACATGAACTTTGGATATAACGGTACACAAAGTGGCCCCGAAAGCTTATACATTGTGCTTGTTGCAGGATTGAACCAAAAATGAAGACACTCAGTCTAAAATATGCTCAAAACGGGAGTGAATCCGGCACAAGGATCAAACACAACAAAGATGATCAAGCAAAAGGCCACCGCGGCCGCGGTCCTCATTTCGCGGTCCGCGGTGGCATTCCAGTGAGGTTGAAAGTAAGATAAGTATGCACCGCGGCTGCGGTCCTCGTTTCGCGGATCGCGGTGGCCTTCCAATGAGGTTGAACATAAGGCAAGTTTCCACCGCGGCCGCAGTCCTCATTTCACGGTCTGCGGTGGCATTCTAGTGAGCTTGGGAAATAATGCAAGTTTCCACTGTGGCCGCGGTCCTCATTTCGTGGTCCGCGGTGGCATTCCAATAAGGATTGAAGATAATGCAAATTTCCACCGCGGCCGCGGTCCTCATTTCGCGGTCCGCGGTGGCATCCCAGTAAGGGTGCACGCCAGGCAAATTCTCACCGCGGTCTGCGGTCCTTATTTCGCGGTCCGCGGTCGAACCTTACCAGAAGACCAACAGCTCAGCAGCCTCATTATTTTCGTGGACCGCGGTGGTCCCGCAGGGGCATTTTTGTCCGAAAATTTGATAGACTATAAATAGACTATTTTGTAATTTCTTTACATATCTTGTAATTTCTGAAGTAGAGAGCACGTGAATATTTTAGGGTTTTCATCTTTCTAGCTTTGTTCTTGCATTTTTTAACATTGAAACTTCAATTTCATTGTTAGGAATCAATTAAATGGGTTATTCTTCTTCTCTATCATTATTTTCATCTTTGATTATGAGTAGCTAGACCCATTATCTAGGGTTGTGGCTCAACCCTAGTGTGGGTATGTAATGGGTTTTTGAAATTAAGGTTGGAAAATTATGGGTGTTGGCTATTTAGGCTAGTTCAAGATTTTTATTGCTATAATTAGGGGTTGCAAACGCTAATTAGCCTTTTCATGACTTGGGTCTTTCTTGAGAGAGAAGACTTGAGTCTAGAAATTAGCATAATAGGAAATTAGGGCATTATCAAGAGATTGGTAGTCACAATCAATTAGGTTAAACACAGAAATGGTCAAACCCTACTTGAGCCCTAATTAACGGGTTAAACCTCGAGAGAGTAATACCCTACCTAATCCTTAATTGCTTGATTAATTGGCACCCAGTTGACCTCGAGAGGGGCAATTAAGGTAAAATCACTCAAACTACCGAGAGGTATAGAGTGAGCACCTTCGTGCATTGGTTATAGTTGTATCCCTAGCCAATTCCCCAACCTTAGAATTGAACCCAGTTGTGTATCCACCTAGGAAAAGGTCATGACCCTAGTGCCTTTATTAATATCAGAAAACAATAACAAAAACAAAGTTAGTCATTAATTAGCTTACAAACAATAGAGTACACTTAGCATAGTTCAACACCAACAAATGTTTAGAAGTGCAATTGGAAACACTTGACTCTTTTAGATCACTTAGACACTCACTCCCATTATAGACTCCATGTGGATTCGATCCCGACCATTCGGGTAAAAGCTACACAATCCTTGCCTTCATACTTATATAGTAGTGTGGGTGAGGCGTGATCACTTTTTGGCATTGTTGTCGGGGAGCTCTAACGATGTGACTGTATTTGTGACTAGAAGCGTAGTGTATTTTTCTTTCCTTCTATTTTTAACTTCCTTGTTTTGTTTACTTAGGTACAATGGCCGATCCGCTAGGAAATGTGATTCCGAGGGAGGAGGTTTATGACAATAAAGAAGATAAAATTAATCAAATTCCTCCACAACGAAGGGGCCGACATGCCAATATACAGGATGATGTCCCAGACCCTCCCCCACCTCCCGCTCCTAGAGCTGCTCCTCGGGTCCTTCCAAACGAGGGGTACGCTAGTGCCATAGTCCCGCCAAGGATTCGAGCTGGGAACTTCCAAATCACAAATGTGATGCTCACTCTCCTAGATCAAAGAGGATACTTCACCAGAGCCGCGCCCAGAATGCCTATAAGCATCTCAAAGGCTTTGTTGATACATGTTGGGGGAGTAAGCAAACTAATGTGTCGGAGGATGCATTACGGTTACGGTTGTTCCCAATCTCACTTAGGGGAAAGGCATTTGATTGGCTTGAGCGTCTCCCAAACCATTCTATATCCACTTGGGACGAGCTCGCGGATAAATTTATTGCAAAGTTCTTTTCACCAAGCCACATGGCGGCCCTTCGAGATGAGATTTTGGCATTCAAACAAGAGCCAAACGAGCCACTACATGAAATATGGGAACGCTATAGAACCATGGTCAAGGAGTGTCCGAACAATGATATGACCGAGGCTATGATACAACAAACATTCTACCGGGGAATCAACACGGTAAATCAATGTGTGGTCAACCAATTGGCCGGTGGTAATTTTATGAAGTTGACATACTCGGAGGCATGTGAGTTTCTTGATGAAATGGCCGACACATCTTCGGCTTGGCAAAGTAGAGCAAATGTGCCTCAAGGGGAAACCGATGTGAATAGTCTCCACAAAGAACTCCAAGAACAAGGGAAAGCAATTGTAGAGCTCACAACAACCATGAACCAACTTGCTAAAGCCCAACTCCAACAATTGCAAGGGCCAAAGCAAGTAAATGCTATGGAAGGAGTGCATATGCAAGGAAATCAAAGGAGACCCCGGGGGAATGTTAGGAAAAATAATGGGGATCAAGGGCCGAGTGGTCATGAACAAGATGAAAATTATAATGACCAATATGAGGATGTTATGTATGCAAACAACTACCAAGGTCAAGGTAATACAAAACTGGGGGAATCAAAGGCCACGAAACTAGAACAATAAAAACGCTAGGAATTGGAGCAATACCAATGATCGTCAATGGAACAACAATAATGACTGACAATGGGGGAAAAACAACGAAGGGAATTGGAACGGAAGAAATAACAACAACAATTGGGGAGGCAAAGGTAGTCGGGGATCGGGTTTTCAAAGGCCCACGATGTACCAACAACCAAGCAACCCCCCTCAATATCAATCTCATGGACAAAGTTCTTCAAGCTCGGAGATGGGTCAGATATAAAACATGTTCAAACATATGATGGAGAGAAATGCAGAATCCGATGCCAGATATCCTCTTACACTACTTCTATCTGAAATCTTGAAGTACAAATGGATCAGATTTCACATACCTTAAACACACGCCTGAAGGGTACCCTACCGAGTGATACGGTAGTGAACCCCAAGGGTGGGAACAACAACAACACTGGTCATGCCATGGCGGTGACTACTCGGAGTGGAAAAGGTGGTGAAGCAAGTACTTCGGGGCCAAAGAAGGTTGTTGTTGATGATGAAGTTGTACCCCAAGATGAGTTACCAGTTGATGTGGAACAAGCAATGGATGAGCCAATTGAAGGTGAGGTAAGAATTGACATTCATGACAATGGGGAAGATTTGGGTAGAAATGTGAACCCGTCTAGGGAGCACATAATTGACATGCCGGAACCGGTGGCCCCAAAGGCACCATTGCCTAGGCCACCTCCTCCCTATCCTCAGAGATTGAAAAAACAGAAGCAAGAGACCCAGTTTAAAAAGTTCTTTGATATGATGAAGAGTCTTACCATAAATGTTCCATTGGTTGAGGCCTTGGAGCAAATGCCAGGATACGCTAAGTTCATGAAGGACTTGGTGACTAAAAAGCGGTCCATGGAGTGTGAGACCATTAAGATGACTCACCAAGTGAGTGTTATTGTTCACTCCATGGCACCAAAACTTGAAGATCCGGGTGCCTTCACTATTCCTTGCACAATTGGGAGTGCAGACTTTGCAAAAGCCCTATGTGATCTTGGGGCAAGCATAAATTTGATGCCATATTCTGTGTTCAAGACTTTGGGTATCGGAAAACCTAGGGCGACCTCTATGCGCTTGCAAATGGCGGATAGATCAATGAAGAGGCCCCTAGGTATTATTGATGATGTCTTAGTGAGAGTGGAATAATTCATATTGCCGGCAGATTTTGTTATCCTCGACTGTGAGGTTGATTTTGAGGTCCCTATTATCTTGGGAGGCCTTTCCTTTCCACCGGGAAGGCCTTGGTCGATGTTGAAGCTGGGGAACTTACATTCAGAGTTGGTGATGAAAAAGTGGTCTTCCATGTATGCAAATCTATGAAGCAACCCAACAGCACTGAAGTTTGCTCTTTTATGGACCTCGTGTCCGAGGTTATTATTGGCGATGCCAGTGCTATGATCCATGTTGATGATCCTGTGGAGTTGGCCTTGTTGAATCACGAGGACTCAGTGGTAGATGGTGTGCTTTAGAGCACCCATGCCCTTTAAGGCATGGNAATCAGTTGGACCTTGGCGGATATTCGGGGTATTAGCCCCGCCTTTTGCATGCATAAGATCATATTGGAGGATGGAGCCAAAACCTTCGTGGAACATCAAAGAAGACTCAATGAAGCTATGCAAGAGGTGGTGAAAAAGGAGATTATAAAAGGGCTTGATGCGGGTGTTGTCTATCCAATTTCGGATAGCGCTTGGACTTCTCCGGTCCAATGCGTTCCGAAAAAGGGTGGAATGGCAGTGATAAAAAATGATAAAAATGAGCTCATTCCTACAAGGACGGTTACCGGATGACGAGTGTGCATGGACTACCGCAAGCTCAACATGGTAATCCACAAAGACCATTTTCCTTTACCATTTCTGGATCAAATGTTGGATATGCTCGCAGGTCGGGCTTTTTATTGTTTCCTCGACGGGTATTCTGGATATAATCAAATTTTTATAGCCCCGGAGGATCAAGAGAAGACTAACTTTACTTGCCCATATGGCACTTTTGCCTTTGCTCGCATGCCATTCGGACTCTGTAATGCCCCAACCACTTTCCAAAGATGTATGATGGCAATATTCACTGACATGGTGGAGGAATTTATAGAAGTATTTATGGACGACTTTAGTGTCGTCGGGGATTCTTTCGACGAATGCTTGAGTCATCTTGATAGAGTCCTTGCTCGGTGTGAAGAAACGAATTTGGTCTTGAATTGGGAAAAATGCCACTTTATGGTGGAGGAAGGAATCGTTTTGGGCAATAAGATTTAAAAGAATGTCATTGAGGTTGATAAGGCAAAGATCGTGGTTATTTTAAAGTTGCCACCACCTATTCAGTGAGAGGAGTCCGTAGCTTTCTTGTCCATGCCGGTTTTTACCGGCGGTTTTTCAAATATTTCTCTAAGGTGGTGAATCCATTATGCAAGCTGTTAGAGAAGGATGCTAAATTCAGTTTTGATGAGCATTGTATGCAAGCTTTTGAACTCTTAAAACACAAGCTCACTACCACTCCCATTATCACGGTGCCGGATTGGAGTGCACCATTTGATCTTATGTGTGATGCAAGCGATGTTGTTGTGGATGTTGTGCTTGGGCAAAGGGTGAACAAAGTGTTTCATCCAATCTACTATGCCAGAAAGACAATGAATTCTGCTCAAATGAACTACATAGTCACGGAAAAGGAGCTTCTAGCTATAGTCTTTGCCATGGAAAAATTTTGCCCTTATTTGATGGGTGCCAAGGTCATAGTTCACACTGACCATGCAGCACTCCGGTACCTCATGACCAAGAAGGACTCCAAGGAAAAACTTATGAGATGGGTGTTGTTATTACAAGAGTTTTATCTAGAGATCGTGGACCGAAGAGGGAGTGAGAATCAAGTAGCCGATCATTTGTCCCGGTTGGAGGAGCAAGGACGTCCTTGAGACGGACTTGAGATCAATGATAGTTTTCCAGATGAACAACTCCTTTCAATGTCAATGCTAGAAATGCCATGGTTCGCGGATATTGCTAATTTCCTCATCACTGGAGTTGTCCCTTGTGATCTCTCTTCTAACCAAAGGAAGAAGCTTCGAAGGGATAGCTTGGATTTCTATTGGGACGAGCCTTATTTATTCAAGATTTGCACTGATAGGATGATCTGGC
>ML425769.1:0-26913 GCA_005239525.1 Nicotiana knightiana | reverse complement strand
ATGGAAACGGAGCTAAAGGGATGCAAATACGTCGAAAATACGCAAAAGGAGACGCCCGGGCGATAGCCGGGCGTTTGCCCCATAAATCCTTGCCCCCCCTGGCGTTAGGGGGGCGTTTACCCCATAAAGCCTTGCCCCCCCTGGCGTTAGGGGGGCTTTAGGGCCATAACGCTAGGCCCCCCCTGGCGTTAGGGGGGCGTTAGAGCCCAAACGCCAGGGGTCTCCAGTTTCGCCCAAATCCGAGTTTGACGAGTTAAATGTTTCCCGGTTGAAATAGAAGTCTCCTACACAAATAGGGTTCGCCCTAAGCCTATAAATAGACTCCTAAAACACAATTAAAGGAGGATTTTCGTGGATTAACAGTAGACAAGAAGAAAATTCCATTGAAGAGCAAGAACACGATTTCTACAATCTAGTATTTCTTACTTTATATTTCAATTATGCAATTGTTTGTAGTTTTGTCTCGTTTAAACATGAGTAGCTAAGTTTTTAATCTAGGGTTTTGGTAGAACCCGTTGGGGATGAATTTCTTGTGATATTAATATATTTTGATTGATTATTCTCTATTTGTTCAACTACGTTCTTATTGTAGTTAATTGAATGGCCATCAATTGGCTGTGCCTATTTAATATGTATCTACTTGAGTAGATAACGATACCTCGGGTGCAATCTAAAGTAGATTGTAATGAAATCTAGCTAGCANGGCTTAATACCCCAGATTTATATTTGCAACGCCCGTTTAGTCTTTATAGAAGACATAGTTGAGCGTGATCAACCTTTATTTCGGCCCCGGCCTTTGACGGCTGCAGTAGGGGGCACGGGTGCTTGATCGTCCTGAGTAGCACATGTCCTTACCATATGTGAGGGAATAGAAAACATAGATTTAGAATTGATGTCAAAAATATTGCACGACAAGGAAATCAAATGAAGTAAATATTTTTCCTAAGAAGTTGTATAGCCTTTCGTAGATAACTACAGACGTCTCCATACCGATCAACGAGACTCTAATAAACCGACGTGTGTCATGTGACTTCTATGAACCTAGAGCTCTGATACCAACTTGTCACGACTCCAGTTCGCCCTCCGTGAACATATCGTGATGGAACCTAGTCCCTATAACTAGGTAAGCCTAACAATGCAGAAAAAAAAACAACATAACTTGCGGAATAAATAAGTAAAAACTGAACAATCTAAAAGAAATACTGTATATAAATGCCGCTCAGCATATACCACTCAAAAATAATGCGGAATTCTACAATGTCACCCCAAAACCCGGAAACTCACGGGAAACACAGGCTAACAGAAATGTAATACACGGCTCTAACTCCTAAATGTCTAAACAACTGTAAGGAAGGAAAATCTTTCCAGTAAAGCTGGAATAAGATTGACACTCCTGGTCTGCGGACGCGACAAATGTACCTCGAAGTCTCTGCTAGATCTCTCAACCTCGGGGATAGTGCGTCTGGGTAGAGGTACCTGGATCTGCACATGAAAAACATGCGCAGAAGGGGCATGATTAAACCATAGCGGTACTCAGTAAGTTCCAAGCCTAACCTCGGTCGGGTAGTGACGAGGAAGGTCAGAGCCCGACTGAGGTTAAACAATATAATAGAAATTTACAGTATGAAAACATGCAGTAATAATGGGTACATCAGTGAAATAAGATAGGTCAAACATGGCAATAACAAAAAAAACACAAGAACAGAGTAAACACGGAATATGTACAGCACAATAACAGTGGTAACAATGAGGATCTCCCAGGATACCGTCCTGTAGTCCTCTTCTCAACTGTCCAATGGATCTCCCGGGCTACCGTCCCGTATTCCATCATATGTATATCCAATGGATCTTCCGGGATATCGTCCCGTAGTCCATTATATGTGCAGGGGATCTATCGGGAATCGAACCCGCAGTCCCAAATTAAATATGTAGGGGTATCTATCGTGAATCAAACCCGCAGTCCCAAAGTAAATGTGCAGGGGGATCTAAGTACGCGCTCGTCACCTCACGTACAAGGCATTCAATTACCAAATATCGTACCTAAGGGGAAAGGTCCCCCACACAAGGTTAGACAAGCCAGTTACCTCGAACTGGCTCAAAATCAACTCGAAGCCACACGTTTACCACGAGTATCCGACTCCAAATGGCCCAAATCTATACAATTAAACTACATATCGTAAATAACATCTCAAGGAACTGATTCTACTATTTAAATGACAAAAATGCCCCTCCGGCCCACGTCTCAGAATCGGGTAAAATCTATATTTTTCGGACACCCATTCACTCACGAACTCACTCGACCATAAACAATCGAAATCCGATGCCAAAAATCTCTTAAATTCTCAGAATTCCAGTTTGGGAAAGTTTCATCAATTTCCCATGGTTTTCACCCCATTTTTTGATAATTAAACTAAACAAAACAACGGGGATTAATGGTCCAACAATGAATTAGGATTAGAAAAGGTTACCTATGATCCTTCTCTTCAAAATGCACTGAAAATCACCAATTCCCGAGCTCTCAAACGATTTATAAACTTATGAAACAAACCCTCGAATTTTTGGAATAAACACACAGGGATCTCGCACCTGCGGTCCCGATCACCGCACTTGCGGTAAAAGCATCGCAGGTGCGGAATTCACTTAAGTCCACTGGGGCCGCACCTGCGGTCGTTTGGTCACGCCTGCGGTTCCGCACCTGCAGAACTCAGGTCGCACCTGCGACCCCTGGCCAAATCCCTCGCCATGGCACCTGCGATCAACCCTATCATGCCTGCGAGTCTGCACCTGTGGGAAAACCTTCGCAGGTGCGAAAACACCAGAAGAGGTCTGGTTCAACCATTTGATAAGTCCCAATTTCTCCCGTTAAGCATCCGGAACAACCCCGAGGCCCCCGGGACCTCAACCAAAACCACCAACCGACCCTAATACCTTATTCAAACTAGGTCGAGCCTTAAAAAAACACGTCTCATAACATCAAAATCATCGATTATGTATAGGTTCAAGCCTAGAAACATAGGAAAATTCTAGAATTCACATCCGACACCGAAACACGTCTAACCTCATCCGAATGACCTCAAATTTTGCACACACATCCCAATTGACATGACGGAACTACTGCGACTTCCAGAATTCCATTCCAACCTTCGGATAAAAGACTCACTATCGGACTGGAAACTTAAAAAATTAAAACTTCGGCATTTTAATCCTAAATAAGCTACGGACTTCCAAAATGCATTCTGAACATGCTCCCAACCCAGAAATCACCTAACAGAGCTAACGGAACCACCGGATTTACATTCTGAAGTTGTCTTCACACTGTTCTGACTACATGCAACTTTCCAACACTTGAGATCTCATTGAGGGAGTAAGTGTCCCAAAACTCTCTGAAACTCAAAACCAAACGTCCTGGCAATTTAAGTTAGCAGAAATAGACTTGGGGAAACAGTTAATAGGGGATCGGGGCATTAATTCTTAAGACGAATGACCGGGTCGTCACATCAACGATGGAAATAGGTAAGAGTGTTGCAGATAGCTTCTTTGAGGCAATAAAAGCTTGCGTTCATTGTCCTTGAGATTCGATCAATGCGATCATCAAATTCCTTAAAAGCTTTCACTGCCTTTTTCAGGTTTTGAGAATCATGACTCTTAGCTTGTTGTGATGACCCAAAAGGCCATCCCATATGTTTTGAGCTAATTCTGTGTTCTGAGATCGTGAAAAACTCCTTCTATCTCACCTAGATCTGAGTGCGTAGACCGGGCGTGTTACCAGGAAGCCTTTATGTGAAAACTGATAAAAATGATAATTTTGTATTAGAAATTTTGAATAAAGTTGACTTCGGTCAACGTTATTGGTAAACAGACCCAGACCCGTGATTTAACAGTCACGGAGGGTCCGTATGAAAATATGGGACTTGGGCGTATGCCCGAAATCGAATTCTGAGGTCGCAAGTCCGAGAAAAGAATTTTTAAAAGAAATTGTTTTCTGAAAATAAAAGAGGTTTTTTAAAATGAACTTATATGTGAAACCTGTGGTATCGGGCCCGTATTATGGTTTCGGAGCTTGGTACAAGTTTGACATAATATTTTTTCCGTATATGTGAAGTTTTGTAAGAAACAGACTTCATTAGATGTGATTCAGACCGTAAATGCATAATTTAATGTTTAAAGAAGTTTTGAGGAATTTCATTGATATTTGGTTTAATTAATTGTTTTAGTGTTGTTTCATGTGGTTTGAAACCTCGAGCGAGTCCGTGTTAGGTTATAAGACTTGTTCATGCATTTAGATGGGGTCGTGGGGGGCCTCGGATGAGAGTCGAATGGGGTTCGGGTCAATTTTCCCTATTGTTTGGACCCGCCCATTTTTCCTTCATTGCGATCGCACAAGTACGCTCGAAATCGTGGAAGTCTATTATTCCCTTCTCCGCGTTCGAAATCACACTACCGCGAACGCATATTGCAAGTGGGTCAGCAGCAAATTTCCTTTTTGCAATTGCAGTGTTCTCCTCGCGATCACATAGAACGTTTCTTTGGCCAGTGATATTGTTTCTCTATGTGATCGCATCTCGTTTTCCGCGATCGCGCTGAACAAAATACCTGGGCAGAATATAAGTTTTCCAAAATCGGGGTTTCACCATTTTTAACATATTTTGACTTCTAGAGCTCGGGTTTTGGCGATTTTTTGAGGGTTTTTCACACAAATCTAATGGGTAAGTGTTCTTCTACTATAATTAATTATATTTCATAAATTAGTTCTTGTTTCTATCATTTAATTTGTGTTTTGGGTTGAGGGAATTGTGGGTTTTGAAAGAAAACTTCTAAAATGTAAAATCATGATTTGAAAGACCAATGTTATCGGAATTGGATAAATTTAGTATGGCTGAACTCGTATCGGAATGGGTAATCGGAATTTGTAAAATTTGTTGGTTTCCGAGGTGCGGGCCCGGGGTTCAACTTTTGGGTCGATTTTTATAAGTTTTGTAAAGATTGATACTTTATTTTTTAGAATAGTTCCTTATACGTTTTATGTGTATTTTGAAGTTGTTTTAGTTGATTGTGAGCCGTCCGGAGGTCTTTCCAGCCGAGAAGTCTATTTTTGAGTACCGCGTTGTCGTCTTTGAGGTAAGTATCTTGCCTAACCTTGTGTGGGGGAACTACCCCTTATGATTGAGTCAACCATGTTGATTGTAGTATGCGAGGTGACGAGTGTGTACTCGGACTTATTTGCAATTAGATTGGCCTTTTAGGATTCGTAGGTTCTTATAGTACCTGTGTATGAGTTGTAGTTGTTACATTTGAATCCTTGGTTGTTAATTTCATCGCTTCATGTTTAAACTAGAACTATTTGTTTTTGGATTCCTTCATTGGCTATTTGACCTTACTTGACGTAACTAAATATTCTACTTCTCTCATCATCATGCTATATTTTCTCCCTAACTTGCCTAATTGACTATAATTAGTGTCATCTAGCCTTATAGTTGACAAGTCGTAGTTGAAACATCTATTCGTTGGAGTCAAGCATGCCCGTGAGTCTTACGTTGTGATTTATATGACTATTCCCTTAAGTCATTGGTATTTCCTTGATGTTGCCTATTACTGGGCCTCTGTTGAAGTTGAGTTTATTCCGTGAAGTTAACTGTTTAGGTGAGATTGGTTATAGTTGTTTCCCTTGCCGGGATTGTGTGGTTTCTCTTATTATTCCATTGTTGATGATGTCGTTTGCTTTGTTGACTCCCTTGACGGGATGTTATGGTTTCTATTATTGTTTATGCCGTTAATGATATTGTTTATATTATTGACTCCCTTGCCGGGATGTTGTGATTTATGGTTCATATTGTTGATGTTCCTTGAATAATTGTTCTTCTTGATATTGTTTGTGTGAGGAAGAGTGTAAAGCACGAAGGGTGATGCCGTGTATTTATTTTTTTCATTGTGAGGAAGAGTGTAAAGCATGAAAGGTGATGTCGTGTATTTATTTATTGCATTGTGAGGATGAGATTGTAAAAGCACGAAGGGTGATGCCTTGCCATGATATGGCATTTAAAAGCACGAAGGATAATGTCGTGCCGTTTTATTTATTTATTGCATTGTGAGGATAAGAGTAAAATCATGAAGGGTGATGTCGTGCACTAGTTTTGGAGAGGATGAGAGTAAAGCACGAAGGGTGATGTCGTGCACTTGTTTTGATGAGGATGAGAGTAAGAGCACGAAGGGTGATGCCGTGCAATTTTCTTTAAATTTTATTCCGTTATTCTAAATTTGGATATTCCTACTCATCTCTTACTGCATTTATTGGCAAGATTTGACATTCCTCATGTACTGCAAGACAATTTTATGTTACGGACTAAGTTCTGGTAGGTAAATCTTGAGGAGATTTTGATCAAGGGATTTTATTGAAAGGTTTTATTGAATGACTCTCATATCGAAGGTATATTTGAAAAGCACTAGTCTTACCTAAAATGATATTTGGGGGTCATTTATTGGGAAAACATCTTTGGGAAGTTTCGTATTTTGAAAGAAACTATGTTTTACGTAATTCTCTCTATTAAATATACTTATATCTACTCTTGGAGAAAGTATGTTTTCAAAAGAAACTCTTCCATTCTAAAATGATTTTATTTGCAAAAGTTTTTCATATGAACTGTTGTTTAATGATTTCCACTAGTTTATGGATTTTAATGGCTAAGGCCCGATGTGAACAAACCAACGTAGAATTGAGTTATTGGTGTTCTCTATTGTATTGTGTTTCCTTTCGGTTTGGCTTGTTTTGTTGTCCATCTTTCTGTGTATTTTTGTGTTGTTTCGTGATTGATTTCTGTAATTTCCTTCCGCTTTATATTGTCATTGTTGTAAATTATTCCGTGAAGTCTTAGATAGATGTAACGTTCGGTCATTTCTATATTCATGTTATTTATCTTGTAGACCAGTGGTGTCTTGACCAGTCCTCGTCGCTACTCCACAGAGATTAGTCTTGATACTTACTGGGCACCGTTGTGGTGTGCTCATACTACACTTCTGTGCATTTTTGTTTGCACAGATCCAGGTTTTGGTTGTTAGTAGCTGCACGGATGATTGCTGAGGAGACTCAAGGCAACTTGTTGCTGCCTTTGCAGGCTTCGGAGTCACCTTCCTGTTTATTTCAACTTTACTTAATTATTCCTAGACAATTGTATTTAGATTTGGTAGAAAGATTTTGTAGAGCTTATGACTTGTATTTACCGGGTTTTTGGAAAAATGTAGACTCAGTCAAGATTTCTATAATCGAGATTGTTAAAGTTCTTTTATTATTGATATTGTGGTTAAATGTTAGGCTTACCTAGTCCCTAAGACTAGGTGCCATCACGGTACCCAACGGAGGGAAATTTGGGTCGTGACACTTGGACACGTCAAATCCTATTTCCTTTGTAACTGCGTCGATATCTCCAACTGGGGTCTCGGTGTCCAGGAGTAGCTCTTTGATGGTAGTCACATTGTCATCAAGTGCAGCTATCTTTTCATGAAACTCCGGATTGTTTACAGCAGCCTGATAAGTATCAACCTTTACCTTGGAACTGGAGGGAGTTACTTTGGCTTCAATTTCGTGCTTCTTTATCCATGTACCATCCACAACAACAAATCACATGCTAACAAACGCCCTACTTTCATAACACATGGAAAGAGATACATATGGATAGTTTGAGAGGGGGATATTGAAGGCCTCAGGGAGGTGAGTGATTACCATCCCGTAGGGTAGACTAGGAGGATCTTCAACATATTCAATCATGAAATTTATTACATAGGATGATAGTTTTACCATGTGCTTGGTGAGGAGACAGTAAACCAAAAGGGTGTCCTTTTGAGATAGTGACATGTAGGAACCTGTTCTAGGAAGAATGGTAGTGGCAACAATGTGGGCAAGAATAGGGGTTTCAAAATTGATGTCATTAGGTCCTAATTGATTTGGTAGAGGATTTGACATGGAATCAACAAGACATTGTTTGGCTTGTTCAAACGATACTTCAAAAGCATCAGGCTAGGAAATTTTAAACAGAGCAGAGTAGCCAGAACTTTTACACTTAAACAAAGAATCAAAAGTAGACCAGTCTAGAATGATGTGCTGACCTAGCCGAGTGATTCAATTTTATCATATTTCCGGAAATGAAGATTTGCATAGATTATACGACAAGATATTTATAGACTTTTGGCGGGGTTAGGGTAAATAATTTTCCCATCCTTGAAAAGTGAAGAAATCTTTTATCTTGCAGTTTAGGGCTTCTATCTCTTTCAGGCTGATGAATCTTCCATGAGCAATTGATATTCCTTTGAAGTTGATGAACTTTTCTCTTTTGGTGAATCCCGATAGTTCAATTCTGACTCCAACGCATTGTCCAGGTCTATCTTCACTTTCTTAGGGGTGAACGCTTCTACTCCTTCTTCCGTGGGGCACTTTCCTAGTGGATTTTCTATTCGAGCATCATCAGAGAGGTTTTCTTGAGAAGAAGAGAAACACCTCTGAGTGCTCAGCGCCAATAGTGAGTGGTTTTGATGGTTGAGAAGGGGGTTTCCCTTTGGACCGGGTGCTTTTGTGGGTGGAAGCATAAGGATTTTTCGAAGCTTTAGCCATTAGAGAGTTTGAGTGGAGGTTGCACAGAGAGACTCAGAGAAGAGGAGAACTTATAGAGATGGAGGGAGGGGTGAATTGACGGGGCTGAACCGATGTGATTGATGGAGCAGAGAAAGAAAATAGGCACGACTAATTGACTCAGTTTCCATCTCGATAAACCAAAAAATTCAGAAAGAAGTTCTAAAAATGGAGGTGCTTAATTAATGCTACATGTAGTAATAATGAGGTACACGGTACAAAAGATTTTTTACCAAAATCATTAAAACACGCAGTCCTTGAAAAGTTCCAAAATTTCAATGCCTTATTTTGAAAAAGTAATAATGCCAAGTAGATCCCTAAGGTTTTGAAATCAGTCCTCTAGAAGTGGCTTAGTAAAAATATCAGCTAATTGTCTTTCAGTGCTAAGAAACGATAATTCAATATCACCCTTAAGAACATGATCTCTAATAAAATGATGCATAATATCTATATAATTTGCCCTTGAATGATGCACTGGATTTTTTGAAAGACAGATGGCACCAGATTTGTCACAAAAACTTTTACAGGCTTAAAAGAAAGATCATAGTCACTTAGTTGATGAGTCATCGAAAGTAGTTATGAACAACATTGTTCTATGGAATGTATTCAGATTTAGTTGTAGATAAGGCAACTGATCCTTGTTTCTTACTGTTCCAGGAAATAAGCAATTTTCCAAGTAGTTGACAAGTTCCTCTTGTGCTTTTCCTATCATCTTTGTCTCTTGCAGTCTCTGCGTCTGAAAAACCTTCAAGCTTAAAATTGTTAATTCGTGGATACCATAATCCATGTGATGTAATTCCAATATGATATCTAATAATTTTTTTCAGAGTTGTTAAATGTTATGCTTGGAACCTGTCACATTTGCACGCACTAAATATTATGTCAGGGCGACTAGTAGTTAAATAAATTATAATTCCAATCATTCCATAATCTTTTTGATTCATCCACTGGTTTTCCTTCCTCATCTTCGTCAAGAGATGTAGCTGGAATCATGGGAGTTCCAAGTGCCTTGGNCACATTTGCACACACTAAATATTATGTCAGGGCGACTGGTAGTTAAATAAATTATAATTCCAATCATTCCATAATCTTTTTGATTCATCCACTGGTTTTCCTTCCTCATCTTCGTCAAGAGATGTAGCTGGAATCATGGGAGTTCCAAGTGCCTTGGCATTTCTCATTCTAAATTTTTGTATCAGCTCCTTCGTGTTCTTTGTCTGACATATAAATATTTTTTCATTTTTTTGATGAATTTCAAGTTCAAGGAAGAAATTTAATTCTCCCATCATTCTCATTTCAAATTCACTTTGCATGAGATGTAAGAATTCCTTGCATAAAACAAGGTTAGCACTTCCAAATATAATATCATCAACATAAATTTAAATAATTAGATTTCCAAAAGATGACCTTTTGATGAAGAGGATAGTATCTATCTTATCTCTTAAGAATCCTTGACTAACCAAAAATGAGCTTAGTCTTTCATACCAAGCTCTAGGTGCTTGTTTTAGCCCATAAAAAGCCTTATTCAACTTAAACACATGATAAGTATAACAACACGACCGGTTGTTTTGCTTTCTAGAACCCCGCTCCCCTAAATAAGATTCCACATATGTGTTTTTACTATTTTATGACTTGCGAGGATGATTAGTTTGAGAGTTGAAAAGGTTTGGGTCGAAATCGGAACACTTGGTTCCTTAAGTGGGCCTTAAAAGGCTAAGTTTGACTTTGGTTGAAGTTTTGAGNTTCACACCAAGCTCTAGGTGCTTGTTTTAGCCCATAAATATCCTTAGTCAACTTAAACACATGATAAGTATAACAACACGATCGGTTGTTTTGCTTTCTAGAACCCCGCTCCCCTGAATAATATTCCACGTATGTGCTTTTACTGTTTTATGACTTGCGAGGATGATTAGTTTGAGAGTTGGAAAGGTTTTTGTTGAAATCGGAACCCTTTGTTCCTTAAGTGGGCCGTAAAAGGCTAAGTTTGAATTTGGTTGAAGTTTTGAGTAAATGACCTCATAGTTGAAATCGGAACCTTGGTTCCTTAAGTGGGCCGTAAAAGGCTAAGTTTGAATTTGGTTGAAGTTTTGAGTAAATGACCTCATAATTGGTGTGGAGCCTCGAGCGCTTGGGTGAGTTTCGGACGTTCGGGGGGATGAGAAAACACTTCAGTTTTCTGTTGTTTATTACTGGTGTTGTAGGTCTCGCAAATGCGAGAAATTATTTGCTTTTGTGAGCCTCACATTTGCAAGAAAAGCTTCGTAATTGCGAAGATTCTTGACATGCGGAAGTGTTCGCATTTGAGACACTTGAGCTGCATTTGTGACCTCAGCAGTGTTCGTATTTGCGACCTTAGTAACTATAGCCCAGGTCCGCATTTGCGAGAGATTTATCGCATTTGCAACCTCCACATTTGCGAACCCGGTGTCACAAATGCGACAACAGAGACCTGTTACCCAGCTCATTTAATGCGGGACTTAGACCATTTATCTCATTTTCTTTCATCTCTTGGGCGATTTTTGGAGCTTTTGAAATAGGGTTTTCCCCTATCACTTTGAGGTAAGTAATTTCTATACAACATGAGATAAATACATAGATTATGGGTAGATAACATGTAAAAATTTGTGAAATCAAGGGTTCAGATGAAAACCTAAGTTTTGGGTAAAAATAGGATTTGACCTCTCTAATAGTTTGAATACGAACTTTTGAGTATGTATTGATTAGTTTATACACTATTTGATTAGTTTTGGATTGATGCGGCAGTGAATTGAGGGTGTGAGCACTTTCTTGGACCGGGAAGTTGGCCTTGAGACGAGGTAAGTCTTTTTCTAACCTTGTAAGAGGTAATTAACCTGATAGGTGAACTTAATCAATATGTGTTTCTATTTATGGAGGGCTGCGTACGCATGAAGTGACGAGAGCCCGTGCATAGCTACTATTCATGCTTATGTCGGGGTAGACTTAGGTTTACACATATTTTGTTGAAACCATTGTTTATTTATGCTTACTAATTATTGGATTAAAGCGAAGTTGAAGGTTTAAATATTTCGAAGATTCCTAGTTGAATTTCTTAATTGAAAAAGAATGGAGCGGTATTCTGATAACTTGAAAAAATCAATGTTTAACCGCTTCGCAAATATATTTTGCGAGTGGGGTAAATTTTCACTACTCTCATGGGAACGGGTCATTCTCTTCCGCATGATTTATTGATATATTATATGGTTCGGGTCGTTCGACCCTCGGCAGTGCAAAATATATTATTATGTATAATTGGACCGGGTCGTACGTCCTCGGCATAACTCGTGCGTAAAAATATTGGAACCCCTTTTTACTATATATAATAAGGGAAATCCAAGAAATTTTGTAGTTCCCACAAAAGTTTCATATAAAATGTAAACTTTTTAATTAATTACTTCTAGGTTCTGGCCTTATTTTCACACACAACAACAGAGGAAAAAGTGGCGGTTTACGGAGTATTTTGGTTTCCAAGAGTAAACGAGTCAGAAGCCTATATTACATGGGACCCATACAGCCCATGGTAATGTTGTACTCGTGTAAGAACATGATTGTTTCTTCGCAGGTTTGTTTTGGACAAATGTTAGAATCAAATTCGAGACTACTCCTTATCTATGTCTCTTCCATTATTGCTGCAGATGTAATATGTGCGAAATAATTAATTTAGCACACCCATAATAACATAAATAAGTTTATCTAAACAGTATTACTCATAACTGTCTATCACAAGTGAAAATAGTAATTCAATGAAAATAGAATAATTAGTTCAGATACTATTATCTGAATACATTATTTAGTTTGTTTGGTCAAGGTTGGAAATCAGCTTATTTTGACAAGTGTTTTTTCTCAAAAGTAATTTTCTGGGGAAAACAATTTATATTTGGCTAATTAATTTGAAAAGCACTTTCGGGCAGCAATTAGTGTTTGGCCAAGCGGTAAAAAAGTGCTTCTAAGTGTATTTTTTTCAAAAGTTTTTTTAAAAAAAATGCTTCTGGATATAAGTTTTTTTTTTTTTTTTTGCTTCTACAAAATTTCTTATGCTTCTACTAAAAAGCACTTTTTTCTTCTAAAAACTTGGCCAAACACTTCAACTTTAAAAAAAAAATATATTTAAAAAAAAGTATTTTTGGTCTTGAAGAAGCTTGGCCAAACAAGCTATTAATTATGATAGAATGTGGTTTGATGATGATTTTACGAAACTCATAACTTTTTTCTATTTTTAAATGTATATATGCAAACAAATTTATATGATATTTTATTAAATGAAATTTGTCTTATTGTTATACAAATAAATCATCTATAATTATTTTTTTAATGTGATGAAATTTGACTAGATAGTACTCTTAAGAGTTTAATTTGAATTATATATTTCATACTAAGTCATGATTAAAATATCTAAGTGAATTTAAAATCTGGATAGTTTAGTGAAGTTAGATTTTTAAACTTGCAATAGTATTATGCAATTAATGTAAACTTTTTAATTAATTACTTCTAGGTTTTGGCTTTATTTTTTAAACTCAAATTTACTTTTTGTTTTATGGTTTACTTCTTAAAAGCTCTCCTACCTAATTTTTTTATTTATTTTTTATCCGGCGTCCGATATCCGTATTGGAGCCCGATTAATTCGGATTCGCGTCGCAAGGCTCATTTGGAGGAAGCTCACCCTACTAAGAATTTTTTCATACCCAGGCTCGAACTCGAAAACCTTCGTCGGGAAGGAGCATCCTTATCCGTTGCACTTTGTTTTCCCATTTACCTTCTTCTACTGGTCTTATCTATTAACCTGAAAAATAGTCATTTTTTGCTAAATTCTTATTTCTTGTTGTTCTCTCATTCTCCTTTTTCATTTGTAGTTTATTATAGTTTTGTACATGTAGGCATTTCTTTACTTTTTATTTGTATTATAAAATTTGAGAATTTCTGAAAATTCTTCTACTTATATTTAGGCATTTCTTTTAATTAATATTTAAACTTTAACGAGCTCATATGTGTTCAAAAGGTCAGTGTTATCTGTCATGATCATGTTATCTTTAAAATCTCTCGTTTGGTTAACTTTAATTAATTTTCTAAACACAAAATAAATTTGGTTGGATTCAGTAAAGTTTTGGTTCAAATTAATTATTTTTCTTAAAAGTTCATTAAATAACTATATTATTAATTTAAGTCAATATTATCAATCATGATCGGTTATCTTTAAAATCTATCGTTTGGATAACTTTAATTAATTTTCTAAGCACAAAATAATTTTGGTCAGATTCGGTAACGTTTTGGTTCAAACTATGTGTTTGTCTTGAAAGTTCACTAAATATTTATATTATTAATTTAGAAATAAATAACTTTAAAAACTAGGATTCGGAATTCATAAACTTCAAATTCTGGCTCCGCATGTGATTTGAACTTGTATATTTCTTTAGTTTGGGCCTAGGATTAGCACGGGCTTCAAGAACTTGTATATTTAATATTGTTTCACGGACTTGAAAGGTGAAAGAAATAGACGAGAGAAATGACTTGGTTCTTATTTGAAATGAAGGATTGTTTAATTATTTCCTACTTTGAGTTCTATTATAATTGTATATTTCATGCTTAACTTGAACTTCATATTATCATGTTTCTGGCCCATGGTAAGTGTCAAAGTCGACCCCTCATCACTACTTCTTCGAGGTTTGACTAGATATTTACTGGGTACATGTTGTTTATGTACTCACGCTACACTCCTGCACTTGATGTGCAAGATATGAGACATGTGCATCTGGTTATCAATCTGGCGCGCACGCTTGACTATTGGTTCGAGAATATACGTTGAGCTGCCCTTTCGAGCCGTTCAGCAGCAACCAGAGTCTTTCTTCTGATTATTTTCTGTCTGTTCTATTTCAGGCAGTAGAGTAGAAATCTTTTGTATATTCTGCTAGTAGCCCATAGAGGTCATATTTTGTTAATTTAAATTTGTTTCTTACTAAACCTATTAGTAAGAAACGTCTGTATTTATCTTTGAGAGGCTATAGGGTGTTATGAAACTACTATTTATTCATCTCCTATCGTGCAGTTGATGGTGTACTGAGTTTCTTCTCTCAGTGTCTCACAAATGGTGAGAACGCACGCGCAAGATTTTCTGAACCTGGGAGGAGATGCTCCCCCCATTACCAGAGGCCGACGTAGAGGTCAGGGGAGGGCACCGGCCCGAGGTAAGGGACGAGGACGTCCTAGAGTTGACCCAGTTTTACCAACAGCCGATCCAGTGGAGGATCTCATTGATGAGGAGCAGGGCGAGGTGCCTGTAGCAGAGCCACCCTCGGTTGATTTCATGTCAGCACCGGGCTTTCAGGAGGCCATGGGTCGTATGCTGCAGTTCATGGATTCTATGACCCATGTTGGTTTACTTCCAGTAGACCCAGCCACATCTCAGTCGAAACGAGGAGCACAGACTCCTGGGCATGCAACTGCAATATATTAGACTCCGGGCACCCTACCCGTGGGCGGAGCCCAGCCAGTTGTAGTAGCTGTACCTGAGCCCAAACAACCTGTGAGTGGCGAGCCGCAAAAGATACAGGATATATGGACCAGGCTTCACCCTTCGATTTTTGGGGGTGAGCGACATGAGGATCCCCATGACTTCATTGATGGGTGCAGGGACAGACTACACAACATGAGCATATTGGAGTCTCACACGGTGGATTGCACTACCTTTCAGCTGGAGGGCAGATCACGTAGGTGGTGGAAGTCTTATCTTCTTGGTAGACCAGTAGATTCTTCTCCCATGACTTGGGAACAGTTCACACGCCTATTCTTGGACATGTATATTCCACCCTCCTAGAGGGAAGAGTTGGGGTTTCAGTTTGACCATCTCGATCAGGGCAGATGTCAGTGACCGACTATGAGGTGAGATTGTCTGAGTTGTCTCTCCATGAACTTATGATACTTCCCACCGACGCAGAGATGGTGCGGAGGTTTGTTGTGGGGCTGCACTCTAGTATTCAAGCTACTATGGCTCGGGAGGTTGAGATGGGGACTTCCTATAACTTGTTAGTAGAGATTTCTCGGAGGATTGAGGGTTACTGTCAGAGGGGTATAGAGAAGATGCAGTGAGACAAATGGTCCCATTTTTCTAGAGAGTTCAGAGGTGCCCCAACTAGGGGCAGAGGTCATTTTGGGAGGGGTCAGCCCAACAGGCCCCATATTTAGCAACAACACCTCTTCGGGGTATTCCAGCGCGGCCCTATTTCAGTGCTATGCCAGAGAGTTCTAACCGCCCGCCAGCTATTCAAGGTTCTTCCAATGGATACTTCGGTCATCATAGTTCTTATAGTGCCTATTTTCGTGCCATGCCAGAGAGTTCATATCGCCCACCCGCTATTTAGGGTTCTTCCGGTGGGTATTCCAGCCATCAAAGTCAGACTTCACGGCTACAGTCCACCACTCAGAAAGGTTGTTATGAGTGAAGGGATCCTAGTCACATGAAGAGACATTGCCCTAGGCTTCGGCCAAGGCACTGCAGTAGGGTCAGCGGCCCATGATTACAACACCAGTAACAACACCAGCCGTCTTGCCTCCCAGAGGCAGAGGGGAGGTGGGTATAGGTCATCCTAGAGGTGGAGGTCATGGGGCGGGGGACAGCCTGATGGCGCTCCAGCCAGATTTTATGCTTTTCCGGCCAAACTCGATCCAGTAGCCTCAGATACCATAATCATAGGTATAATTTATGTCTTCAGTACGGATGCTTCAGAATTATTTCATCTAGGATCTACCTATTCGTATATTAATTATTTGTTTGCTCATTTTCTTGATATTCCTCGCGAGTCCTTGGGTACTCCTGTCTATGTGTCCACTCCTGTGGGTGATTCTGTTGTTGTGGATCAGATCTATCGGTCCTGTGTGGTCAGATTCTATGGATATGAGACTAGAGCGGACCTTCTGTTGCTTGATATGATCGACATTGAGGTCACCTAGGCATGGGTTGGCTATCTCCATATCATGTCGTCCTTCATTGCCATGTCAGGACTCTTACCTTAGTGATGCTAGAGTTGCGTACATAGGAGTAAAGGGTTCATCTGTCAGTACATCACCGGTAGTTCTCCAATATGGTTCCTTCTGATCTTCCAGGCACACCACCAGAACATGATATCAATTTTTGTATTGACTTGGCTCTAGGTACCCAACCTATATCTATCCCACCATACCGTATATCTATGAAAGAACTGAAGGAGTTGAAGGAGAAGCTTGACGATTTGTTAACAAAGTGGTTCGTCAGACCAAGTGTATCACCTTGGGGTACCCCAGTGCTATTTATGAAGAAGAAAGATGGGACATGCAGATGTGCATTAATTACAACCAGTTGAATAGAGTTACCATTAAGAACAAGTACCTATTTCTGCATATTGATGGTTTGTTTGACCAATTGCAAGCCGCTAGGGTGTTCTCCAAGATCGAGTTGAGATCAAGGTACTATCAGTTCAATATTAGGGACTAGGATGTCTTGAAGACTGCTTTCCATATTAGAGGCCATTATGAGTTTCCACTGATGTCCTTCGTCTTGACTAACTCTCCAGCATCGTTTATGGATCTGATGAATAGGGTGTTCAAACCTTATATTGATTCATTCGTCAATGTTTTCATTGACGACATTTTGATCTACTCGCATAGCATGAAGGAGCATGAGCAACATTTGAGAGTGGTGCTTCGGACTTTGCCGAAAAAGAAACTATATGCTAAGTTCTCCAATTGTGAGTTTTGGCTAGATTCTATGACATTCTTGGGGCACGTGGTACCAGGAGAGGGTATTAAGGTGGATCCCAAGAAGATTGAGGCATTTCAGAGTTAGCCTCATCCTACTTCGGTGAATAAGATCAAAAGCTTCTTGGGGTTAGCAGGTTATTATAGCCGGTTCGTGGAGGGCTTCTCATATATTGCAGCACCTTTGACTAGATTGACCCAAAAGGGTGCTAAGTTTCANGTCCTTAGTTTACTTCTCATTTCTAGAGAGTTGTACAGAGTGAGTTGGGGACCCGTGTAGAGCTTATCACCGCATTTCATCCATATATCGACGGGTAGATGGAGCAGACAGTTCATACATTGGAGGACATGCTCAGAGCATGTGTTATTAACTTTGTGGGACAGTGGGATCGATTCTTGCCTTTGACCGAGTTTGCTTACAAGAACAGTTACCAGTCCAGCATCAAGATGTCTCGATTCGAGACTTATATGGTCTGCGTTGTCGTTCTCCCATTGGGTGGTTTGAGCCCGGCGAGGCTAGGTTGTATGGTACTGATTTGGTGAAGGATGCCTTGGAAAAAGTAAAGTTGATTAAATAATGACTTCGCATAGCNTTCCGGTTTGGGGATGTATATTGGGTATTGCAACGCTTCACACATTGTCTTTGGTTGTGTATTGGTGTAGGAGGGGCGAGTTATTGCATATGCTTCACGTCAGTTCAAGACCCATGAGAAGAACTATCATGTGCACGATTTGGAATTGGCAGCGATTGTTTAGGCTCTTAAGATCTGGAGGCATTATCTTTATGGGGTGTTTTGTCAGGTTTATACTGATCATCGCAGTTTGCAACATTTTTTCAAGCAAATGGATCTCAATTTATGGCAGCGTAGATGGCTTGAGTTACTAAAGGATTATAACATCACCANTGTCTATGCTCCGGAGGTATCATCCCGACCTGTCACATGTGTTAGACTTCAACACAATTCAGTTAGGAATACAATTAATACATCAACTCAAATAACCTTCGATCACAAGATAGAAAAAACTAGTTCACGAGAAATAAACATAATAAGGAGAGCTAGGCATATTGAGAAATCACTCCACAAGGAAAATAGCATGTAACAACCACACCTAATTACACGGGTGAACAACAAGAAATCAACACAAATCCGATAACTCCATATAAGGCAAGTAACGAAGATATAGAATATCTAAACTTCTTTTAAGGTTGAGCAGTTATGACAATATTCAACAATTTCCACTTAAGGACAAGCAGTAGAGAATAATTATAACTTCATTTAAGACCAAAACAATTATAGTTTGAGATGAAGATGATTGCAAATTTGAGATATGCAGTTAAGAAGATATAGCATGACAGTAAAGGAAATAAACCTTCAGATAAATCAATTAGGAGTCAAGTAGGCAATAGGACTAAATCCAAAAGTAAGAACTTCCACATTTAAGCAAATAAGGATGACACTAGAAATCAGGAAATTCAATCATGCTAAGGACACTTCATACTCGGCGAATATAAGGATCTAAGATTCGTAAAAGGGTCAACTTTCCACAAATAAGTCTGAGCATGCGCTCGTCACCTTGCGTACACGGTCTACAATCCACATAGAAGACTCAAATCCTAAGGGGAAATTCCCCAGACAAGGTTAGGCAAGATACTTACCACAAAGACGACAACCCGGTACTCAAAAATAGACTTCTCGGGCGGGAAGGCCTCCGGACGGCTCAGAATCAACTAAAATAACTTCAAAATACATATAAAACGTATAAGGAACGATTCCGAATAATAAAGTCTCAATCTTTAGAAAATCATAAAAATCGACCCAAAGTTGACCCCCGGGCCCACACCTCGGAACCCAACAAATTTTACAAATTCCGATTACCCATTCCGATACGACTTCACCCATAATAAATTTTTCCAATTCCGATAACATTTGGTCTTTCAAATCTTGATT
Source organism: Nicotiana knightiana (assembly GCA_005239525.1). Lineage (NCBI taxonomy): Eukaryota > Viridiplantae > Streptophyta > Magnoliopsida > Solanales > Solanaceae > Nicotiana > Nicotiana knightiana. The sequence goes on along the minus strand of ML425769.1, from coordinate 7,605 downwards.
TAACATTTTAGAAGTTTCTTTCAAAACCCATAATTCCCTCAACCCAAAACACAAATTAAATGATAAAAACAAGAACTAATTCATGAAACATAATTAATTATAGTGGGAGAACACTTATCCATTAGATTTGTGTGAAAAACCCCTCAAAGAATCGCCAAAACCCAAGCTGTAGAAGTCAAACTATGTTAAAAATGGTGAAACCCCAATTTTGGAGAACTTATATTCTGCCCAGATGTTAAATGAATTGCGATCGCGGAACATGCTTTGTGATCGCGAAGAAGAAAGCTTCCCAGGTTGTTCATCACGAACGCGACAAGGAGTTCGCGAACGCGGAGGAGGAGAACAGGAAGCTATGCGATCGCGTACTGAAGAACGCGAACACGAAGAACAAAGTTTGGGCGACCAGCAGGGACACATCGCGATCGCGAAAGTATCACTGCGATCGTGATGAAGGAAAAATGGGCAGGGCAAACAGAACACTACGCGATTGCGGGTTGGGCTACGCGATCGCGAAAGAGGGCAACAGACACGAGAAATAGCAGTTCTAAAATGGAAGAAAAGGACCCATAGCCGAAACACACCCGAGGCCTCCGGGACCCCGTCTAATCACACAAACAAGTCATATTACCTAACACGCACTCGCTCGAGGTTTCAAAACACATAAATCAACACTAAAACGATGAATTAAACCAAAAATCAATGAAATTACTCAAAACATCTTTAAACATCAAATTTTGCATTTACGGTCCGAATCACATCTAATGAAGTCCGTTTCTTACCAAACTTCACAGATATGGCACAAATACTATGTCGAACCTGTACAGGGCTCCGGAACCATAATATGGGCACGATACCGCAAGTTTCATATATAATTTCATTTTCAAAAACCTCTTTTATTTTCAGAAAACAATTTCTTTTAAAAATTCATTTCTGGGACTTGGGGCCTCGGAATTCGATTCCGGGCATACGCGCAAGTCCCATATTTTTCTAAGGACCCTCCGGGACCGTCAAATCAGGGGTCCGGGTCCGTTTACCAAAAACAATGAGTGAAGTCAACTTTAGTCAAAATTTCTAATACAAAATTATCATTTTTATCAGTTTTTTCACATAAAGGCTTCTCGGCTACACGCCTGGGATGCACACGCAAATTGAGGTGACATAGAAGGAGGGTTTCACGACCTCGGAACACAGAATTAGCTAGAAATATACGGGATGACCTCGTGCATCACCACAACTAGTACACCAACAACAATAGAAACACGGGTAACCGTTCGGAATACAATTAATACATCAACTCAGTAACATTCGATCACAAGATAGGAAAAACTAGTTCACGAGAAATAAACCCAATAAGGAGAGCTAGGCATATTAGGAAATCACTCCACAAGGAAGGAAAATAGCATGTAACAGCCGCGCCTATTTACACGGGTGAACAACAAGAAATAAACACAAATCCGGTAACTCCATATAAGGCAAGTCACGAAGGTATAGAACATCTTAACTTCCTTTAAGGTTGAGCAGTTACGAGAATATTCAACAATTTCGACTTAAGGAAAAGCAACAGAGAATAATCATAACTTCATTTAAGACCAGAACAATTATAGTTTGAGATGAAGATAATTGCAAATTTGAGATACGCAGTTAAGAAGATATAGCATGACAGTAAAGGAAATAAACCTTCAGATAGGTCAATTAGGAGTCAAGTAGGCAATAGGAATAAATCCAAAAGTAAGAACTTCCACATTTAAGCAACTAAAGATGACACTAGAAATTAGGAAATTCAATCACGCTAAGGAAACTTCATACTCGGCGAATATAAGGATCTAAGATTCCTAAAGGGTCAACTTTCCACAAATGAGTCCGAGCATGCGCTCGTCACCTCGCGTACACGGACTACAATCAACATGGAAGACTCAAATCCTAAGGGGTAATTCCCCCACACAAGGTTAGGCAAGATCCTTACCTCAAAGACGACAACCCGGTACTCAAAAATAGACTTCTCGGGCGGGGAGGCCTCCGTACGGCTCAAAATCAACTAAAATAACTTCAAAATACATATAAAACGTATAAGGAATGATTCCGAATAATAAAGTCTCAATCTTTACAAAATCATAAAAATCGACCCAAAAGTCGACCCCCGGGCCCGCACCTCGGAAATCGACAAATTTTAAAAATTCTGATTACCCATTCCGATACTACTTCACCCATACTAAATTTTTCCAATTCCGATAACATTTGGTCTTTCAAATCATGATTTTACATTTTAGAAGTTTTCTTTCAAAACCCACATTTCCCTCAAACCAAAACAGAAATTAAATAATAAAAACAAGAATTAACTCATGAAATATAATTAATAGTGGGAGAACACTTACCCATTTGATTTGTGTGAAAAAACCTTCGAAGAATCGCCAAAACCCAAGCTCAAGAAGTCAAAATATGTTAAAAATAGTGAAACCCCGATTTTGGAGAACTTATATTCTGCCAAGACGTTAAATGAATCGCGATTGCGGAACATGGTTTGCGATCACGAAGAAGAAAGAGGAAAGCTTCCCAGATTGTTCATCGCGAACGCGACAAGGAGTTCGCGAACGCGGAGGAGGAGAACAGGAAGCTATGCGATCGCGAAGAACAAAGTTTGGACGACCAGCAGGGACACATCGCGATCGCGAAAGAATCACAGCGATCGCGATGAAGGAAAAATGGGCGGGGCAAACAGAACACTATGCAATTGCGGCTCGGGCTACACGATCGCGAAAGAGGGCAACAGACACCAGAAACAACAGTTCAAAAATGGAAGAAAAGGACCCTTAAACCATCCAAAACACACCTGAGGCCCCCGGGACCCCGTCTAATCACACAAACAAGTCATATAACCTAACACGGACTCGCTCGAGGTTCCAGACCACATAAAACAAAACTAAAACGATGAATTAAACCAAAAATCAATGAAATTCCTCAAAACTTCTTTAAACATCAAATTTTGCATTTACGATTTGAATCACATCTAATGAAGTCTGTTTCTTACCAAACTTCACAGATATGGCACAAATATTATGTCGAAACTGTATAGGGCTCCAGAAACATTATACGGGCCGGATACCCCAGGTTTCACATATAATTTCATTTTCAAAAACCTCTTTTATTTTCAGAAAATAATTTCTTTTAAAAATTCATTTCTCGAACTAGGGACCTCAGAATTAGATTCCGAGCATACTCCCAAGTCCCATATTTTCCTACGGACCCTCCGAGACCGTTAAATCACCGGTCCGAGTCCGTTTACCAAAAACGTTGACTGAAGTCAACTTTATTGAAATTTCTAATACAAAATTATCATTTTTAATAATTTTTTTCACATAAAAGCTTCTCGGCTAAATGATCGGGATGCGCACGCAAATCGAGGTCAGATAGAAGGAGGTTTCATGACCTCGGAACACAGAATTAGCTAGAAATATACGGGATGACCTATCGGGTCATCACAATTACGGGTAACAACTTTCCTCGAAAATTTCCGAAATCCGGGCACGTGGCTCAATTTTAAGAATCTTACATTTAAGGTTGGGTAACATCTCTAATAGTTGGAATATGAAACTTTGAGTATGTATTGATTAGTATACACTATTTTGTTAGTTTTGGGTTGATTCGGCACCGAATTGAGGGTGTGAGCACATTCTTGGACCGGGAAGCTGGCCTTAAGACGAGTTAAGTCTCTTTTATAACCTTGTAAAAGGGAATTAACCCCATAGGTGAACTTAATCAACATGTGTTTTTATTTGTAGGGGACTACGTACGCACGAAGTGACGAGAGTCCGTATGTAGCTACTATTCATGCTTATGTCGGGGTAGACTTAGGTTTACACCATATTTTGTAGATACCATTTTTTATTTGTTCTTACTAATTGTTGGATTAAAGAGGAGGTTGAGGGTTTAAATATTTCAAAGTTTCCTTTTTAAATTTCTTAATAGAAAAAGAATGGAGCGGTATTATGGTAACTTGAGAAAATCTATGTTCAACCGCTTCGCAAATATATTCCACAAGTGGGGTAAATTTCCCCTACTCTCATGGGAGTGGGTCGTTCGCCTCAGCAAGATTTATTGATATATTATATTGTTCGGGTCGTTTGACCCTCGACAGTGCACGGTATATTACTATGTATATTTGGATGGGGTTGTACGTCCTTGGCATAGCACGTGCGTAAAGATATTGGAACCCCTTTTATATTTAATATGGTTTCACGGACTTGAAAGGTGAAAGGAATAGATGAGAGAAATGACTTGGTTATTACTTTAAATGAAGGATTGTTTACTTATTTCCTACTTTAAGTTCTATTATCATTTGATATTTCATGATTAATTACAAATTCATATTATTATGTTTCTGACCCATGGTAAGTGTCGATGTCGACCCCTCATCACTACTTCTTCGAGGTTAGACTAGATACTTACTGGGTACATATTTTTTATGTACTCTCGATACACTTCTGCACTCGATGTGCAGGACCTGAGGCAGGTGCATCGGGTTATCAGTCTGGCGCGCACGTGTTACATCTCGTACTTTAATGTTAGGATGAGTCGTAGTAATCCATATGAGTTCAAATGGATTATGTCTATTAGGAGGTTATAGAGCGTTTAAGACATTATTATTATGAGACCCTATAAGTTTACAACCTTGATATCGTTAGATATTATGTTAGTGTGGTATTTTATTTTAAGTGGAGTATTTTCGTAAAAGTTTTATAAGTATAATTTTGGATAGTTACTATTATTACTACTTTCGGATATGGTAAATTATACGCATTATATGAGAAAGTTTATAAATAATTTTTTTTTATTGTAAAAAAAAAAATAGAAGTTATTTTCTCATAAAAGAAGGTTATGTTTTTACCATTTTTAGAATTAAGCATACGAAAATTTGTACTCTTTATACGGGATTAGCAAATTTAATAGTTGAGAAAATATATGTATTTTTACATGTATGTTTTAACGAAATAATAGTGTATGTATTGATTTTATATGGTACCACGATTTATTATTTTAATATTGTAATACCAACATTTTAGGACGAGGACAAGACTATCTTTGAGGTTATAAGTGCTTATGGTATTTATAAGAAGTGATAAGTAACTGCCATGAAGGATAAAAGGGTAAACGAATCAAAGAAAATAAGTTTCGTTGAAGGTTGTAGATTTAGGATAACATACGGTCCAAGCCATAATACCTGGTATTTATGGACTAGTGCTATGCAAGGCACCCCGTGACCATGATAGTAGGATACGTGAAGTGTATTAAAAGTGAGTAGTATATTAACTAATTGAAATAATTCTTAATTATATGGGTAATTGGTAGATTATTGGTTAATGGGGTTAGTTAAGTAAGATAATAATCATCAATTAAATCCTTAAGATATGCACAGAACGTGGTATCCCTCTGACCGGTTCCAACCCTACACCACCATATAGTAGCGAAGAGTGGTCGATGCAGTTTTACCCGATAAGGTCGGGATCGATTTCCACAGGGAGTTAATTTTGTTTGGAGTTGGGTATCTAACTATTCTAGATGCGCGTGTTGTTTCTAATTGCACTTCAAAACATTGTTCTGATTGATTCTATTCTAGATTTAATACTATTGAATGCTAATAATAATCTAAATACAATATTTTTGTGAAAGTTTTCAAGGATTAAAAGGCACTAGGGAAGTGACTTCCGCCTAGGCGAGTATCTAATGGGTATATAAAATCTAGGACAAGCTTGTTATGATTGGGGTCGTGATATACCCATCACATATAAGTGCTCACTCTATACCTCTCGGTAGTTTGAGTACTTTGCCTGATTTGGTTTTCTCAAGTCCAAATGGGTGTTCATGCATAGCAAATGATATTAGCTCAAGTTGGGTATTACTATCTCTAGGTTTAACCCTTTAATTAGAGCTATCAATCTCTTGAATTCACCCTTATTCCTTGTTAGCCTAAGTTTTCTAGACTTAGTCCCTCTTTCTCCAGAAGAGCCTAAGACATAAAGGCACGAATCAGTGTTTGCAACCACCAATTCTACAATAAGCATGAGTTTAAGCTAAATATCACTAACCCATAAATAATTAAGCCCTAAAAGTCAAGACCCATTAAATACCCACACTAGGGTTCGGTCACAACCCTAGCTATAAAGTCTAGCTACTCAAGATAATAGCAGAAATCAAAGATAAAGATGAAATATAAGCCATAATATTCAAATACAAGATGAAAATCCAAAGATTGAAGATAATCTACTCTAAAATTACTCAAAAAGGTAAAACCCAGTCGTTCACGTGCTCTCTAAAACAAAACTTGACCTAAGAATGTCAAAAAGGTCTATTTATACTAAGCTGAAATTTCGAAAAAAAATGCTCTTGCGGAGGATTCGCGGACCAGTAATTCTGACCGCGTCCGTGGTTGAGCTTTCACGGCCGCATAATAATGAACTCGGTCTGCGTTTCTTCATACTTGAACCTGGGATGAGCCTTGTTTCGCTGACAACGTAATAATCACTGCGTCCGCGTAAGCTTCCTTCACTGCCGCGTAATTTGGACGTGGACCACGTCTTTAATTTATGCTCAAGTTGCAAAGCCTCTGAACCTCGTCAAGCATTCTCAGCTAAATTCCAACCGCGCCCGCGTAAGATTAATTGGTGGCCGCGTAATTTTGACACGGGCCGCGTTCTTCATTTGAGCCCAAACTGTTGAGTCTCTAAACCATGATAAACACTCTCAACGGAAATCCAACCGCGATCGTGATTTTCCACCGCGGTCAGCGTTGTTCCTTGTGCTAAAAAACAGCCTCTCTAAGTCTACTTTCACGGACCGCGTAATAGTGACCGCCTCAGCGGTGGTCCTTACGCGGCCGCGCTTTTCTGCCGCTCTCAGCGCTCCAGCCTCGGCCTTGGATTTGTGCAAGTTTGACTTATTCATGATTTGATTATGGCTTCTTTGCCTTATTTTGACCAAACCCTGCAACCAAGCATATTAACTTAGTTTTCGGGAATACTTTTATGCATTTTTGACCCAAAACTTAAGAAAAAGAGAGCAAATAATAGGCTAAAATCTCTAGTTATCACCCTCCCCGATTTTTAATTTAAGATGACTCTTAAGTCATTAATATAGGTGGCAAGAGTAAGAGAGGTGGGCAAGTCTTGAATGTGAGTCACCTTACTCATTCAAGGAAAGAGATCCATTTTAAGTTCTTTACAATTCAAGCACCAACGTTAATTCACTTTCCAAATAGCAACGTTGTTGCTAAGTTCTTAAAGAATGGTTTCGCTTATGATTTTCTTTGCCTAGGAACGTGATTGCTTCGAGCTTTTCATATGACTTGTTCCGCGTTATGTCACATTAACATGTATTAGAGGATTGTCAATAGAATCGACTCAGGTATGTTAAGGTTATCCCTTCTTTCTTTTGGCATGACCCAAGCAATGATACGTAAACGTAATGTTATTTCATAAATTATTCTACTCTTAGGAGTGAAGGATGTCAATGATATTCATTCCTGTAAAGTGATACTCAAGCATGTCTAAATATGTTCCTATGTCTCTATTGAGGTATTTGATAAATATGTTAATGTTCATAATATAGTAATAC
>ML425761.1:18320-52973 GCA_005239525.1 Nicotiana knightiana | reverse complement strand
AGTTACAGTGAAGAACCGGTATCCCTTGCCCCGTATTGATGATTTGTTTGACCAGCTTCAGGGAACTAGAGTGTTTTCCAAGATTGACTTGCGTTCCGGTTATCATCGGTTGAAGATTCGGGATTCTGACATTCCAAAGGCTGCTTTCAGGACCAAATATGGTCATTATGAGTTCCTGGTTATGTCATTTGAGCTGACCAATGCCCCAGCTGCATTCATGCAATTGATGAACAGTGTGTTTCAACCTTACCTTGATTCTTTCATCATTTTGTTCATTGATGACATCCTAGTTTATTCTCGTAGTCAGGAAGAGCATGCTCAGCATTTGAGAGTTGTGTTACAAAGGTTGAGGGAGGAGAATNGGGAGGAGAGGGAGGCTAAGAGGCCTCGTGGTTCGGGCAGTTCTAGTGGTGCTCCCTTCAGGGGCAGTTTCAGCAGGGTAAGGGTCGTTCATTCAGGTCTCCTCAGTCAGTCAGCCCAGCGTATAGTGGTGCATCTTCGGGGCATGGTCCTCATAGTTCTCAGCCAGGCCGTACTTCATTTGGTGCCCTCCCATCTTAGAGTGTAGCTCGAGCACCACCAGCTCAGATTTCTCATATGCATGAGTCTTCCAGTGGTCGTTCTGATGCCAGGGGTTTCTATCAGTCCCCGCCTCCAGCTCCAAGGAGTTGTTTTGAGTATGGAGAGTTCGGGCACATGTGGAGGCAGTGTCCCAGCCGTCCCGGTGGTTCTTCTCAGCATAGGAGACAACCCTCGACTTCAGCTCCAGTTACTTCACCACCCGCCCAGAAAGCCAAGGGTCGTAGTTAGTCAGCCAGGGGCCGCCCTAGAGGGGGAGGTCGAGCAGGGGGAGGTCAGCCCCACATGTATACATTTCCATCCAGGCCAGATGCTATGGCCCTAGACACTATGATCACAAGTATTGTCTCAGTCAGTTGTCGAGATGCCTAGGATTTATTTGACCCTGGTTCTACATATTCCTATGTTTCTTCATATTTTGCCCATTTTTGGATATGCCCCGTGAGTCTCTAGTCACCTCTATTCATGTGTCGACTCTGGTGGGCGATACTATTATTGTGGATCGTGTGTATCGGTCGTGCATGATATCTATTGGGGGTCTGGAGACCCGAGTGGACCTACTGTTACTCAGCATGGTCGATTTTTATGTGATATTGGGCATGGATTGGTTATCTCTGTGTCATGTTGTTCTTGATTGTCACGCTAAGACCGTGACCTTAGCTATGCCAGGGTGTCCGAGGGTTGAGTGGAGAGGTTCTTCTGAGTATATGCCTAGCAGGGTAATTTCCTACCTGAAGGCTCAGCGCATGGTTGAGAAAGGGTGTTTATCTTATCTGGCCTTTGTGAGGGATGTCAGTGGTGAGACTCCCACTATCGATTTGGTTCCTGTGGTCCGTGACTTTTCGGACATGTTTCCTACAGACCTGCCAGGCATGCCACCTGACAGGGATATTGATTTTGGTATTGACTTGGTGTCAAGCACCCAGCCTATTTCTATTCCACATGATCGTATGGCACCAGCGGAGCTAAAGGAATTGAAGGAGAAGCTTCAGGAATTCCTAGATAAGGGGTTAATTCAGCCTAGTGTGTCATCTTGGGGTGCACCGGTGTTGTTCGTGAAGAAGAAGGAGGGGTCCATGCGTATATGTATTGATTATCGGCAGCTGAATAGAGTTACAGTGAAGAACCGGTATCCCTTGCCCCGTATTGATGATTTGTTTGACCAGCTTCAGGGAACTAGAGTGTTTTCCAAGATTGACTTGCGTTCCGGTTATCATCGGTTGAAGATTCGGGATTCTGACATTCCAAAGGCTGCTTTCAGGACCAAATATGGTCATTATGAGTTCCTGGTTATGTCATTTGAGCTGACCAATGCCCCAGCTGCATTCATGCAATTGATGAACAGTGTGTTTCAACCTTACCTTGATTCTTTCATCATTTTGTTCATTGATGACATCCTAGTTTATTCTCGTAGTCAGGAAGAGCATGCTCAGCATTTGAGAGTTGTGTTACAAAGGTTGAGGGAGGAGAATCTTTATGCAAAATTCTCCAAGTGTGAATTTTGGCTTGGTTCAGTAGCTTTCTTGGGGCACGTGGTGTCTAGTGAGGGTATTCAGGTTGATCCGAAGAAGATAGAGGCGGTGCAGAGTTGGCCCAGACCGTCCTCAGCTACAGAGATTAGGAGTTTCCTTGGTTTGGCGGGATATTACCGTCGCTTTGTGGAGGGATTCTCTTCTATTGCTTTGCCTTTGACCAGATTGACCTAGAAGGGTGCCCCATTCAGATGGTCTGATGAGTGTGAGGAGAGATTTTATAAGCTCAAGTCAACATTGACCACATCTCCGATACTAGTTTTTCCTACTGGTTCGGGTTCTTACACAGTCTATTGTGATGCTTCTAGAGTTGGTTTGGGAGCGGTATTGATGCAGGACGGTAGGGTGATTTCCTACGCGTCTAGGCAGTTGAAGGTGCACGAGAAGAATTATCCCATGCACGATCTTGAGTTAGCTTCCATTATTCATGCCTTGAAGATTTGGCGGCATTATTTGTATGGAGTGCAGTGTGAGATTTTTACTGATCATCATAGTTTGCAGTATCTGCTGAGGCAGAAGGATCTGAATTTGCGTCAGAGGAGGTGGTTAGAGCTTCTCAAGGATTATGACCTCACTATCATATATCATCCAGGGAAGGCCAATGTAGTGGCCGATGCCCTGAGTCGCAGAGCAGAGAGTTTGGGTAGTCTAGCCTACCTTCCAGTAGCAGAGCGGCCATTAGCCCTTGATGTTCAAGCTTTAGCAGGTCAGTTGGTGAGATTGGATCTATTAGAGCCCCCCGTGGGTATTGGCTTGTGTAGCCTCCAGGTCTTCTCTTTACGATCAGATTAGAGCATGCCAGTATGATGATTCCACATTTGCTTGTTCTTCAGGACAGGGTCCATCATGATGATGCTAGGGATGTGGTTATTGGTGATGATGGGGTCATGAGGATGCACGTCTGGATTTGCGTGCCCAATATAGATGGGCTTCGATATTTGATTCTAGTTGAGGCCCATAGTTCGCGGTATTCCATCCATCCGGGTGCCACAAAGATGTATCAGGATTTGAGGCAGCATTATTGGTGGAGGCGGATGAAGAAAGATATTGTGGAGTTTGTGGCTCGGTGTTTCAACTGTCAGCAGGTCAAGTATGAGCACCAGAGACCAGGTGGATTGCTTCAGAGATTTGATATTCCGGAGTGGAAGTGAGAGCGGATCACCATGGACTTCGTAGTTGGACTCCATAGACTTCGAGGAAGTTTGATGCTATATGGGTTATTGTGGATCGGCGGACCAAGTCCGCGCACTTTATTCCTGGTGGTACTACTTATTCTTCGGAGCGGTTAGCTGAGATTTATATCAGGGAGATTGTCCGATTGCATGGGGTTCCAGTTTCTATCATTTCCGACAGAGGTACTCAGTTCACATCTCAGTTTTGGAGAGCCGTACAAAGAGAGTTGGGTACTCAGATTGAGTTGAGCACAGCGTTTCATCCTCAGACCGATAGGTAGTCGGAGCGTACCATTCAGATTTTGGAGGATATGTTGCATGCTTGTATGATTGAATTTGGTGGTTCGTGGGACCAGTTTCTGCCACTAGCAGAGTTTGCATATAATAACAGCTATCAGTCGAGTATCCAGATGGCTCCGTATGAGGTTTTATATGGTAGGAGGTGCAGATCCCCAGTTGGTTGGCTTGAGCTGGGCGAGGCTAGGCTATTGGGCACAGACTTGGTTCAGGATGCGTTGGGTAAGGCGAAGTTGATTCAGGAGCGGCTTCGCACGGTGCAGTCTAGGCAGAAGAGTTATGCAGACCGGAAGGTCCGAGATGTGTCTTTCATGGTTGGGGATAAGGTGTTGCTGAAGGTGTTGCCCATGAAGGGTGTTATGAGATTCGGGAAGAGGAGAAAGCTGAGTCCCAGGTTCATTGGGCCATTTGAGGTGCTTTAGAGGGTTGGGGAGGTGTCTTATAGGCTTGCTATGCCTCCCAGTTTATCGAGTATTCATCCGGTGTTCCATGTTTCGATGCTCCAGAAGTATGTTGGTGACCCGTCTCATGTTTTGGACTTCAGCACGGTTCAGCTCGAGGGTGATATGTCATATGAGGTAGAGCCAGTGGCTATTTTGGGTCGAGAGGTCAGAAAGCTGAGGTCTAAGGATATAGTTTCAGTGAAGGTTCAGTGGAGAGGGCAGTCGGTGGAGGATTCCACTTGGGAGACAGAGCGGGAGATGGGGGACAGATATCCTCACTTATTCGAGACTCCAGGTATGTTTCTAGACCCATTCGAGGACGAACATTTGTTTAAGAGGGGGAGGATGTAATGACCCGGCCGGTCGTTCCGTGAGATTTACCCTGTTTCCCCCATTTCTTCTTTATCATATATTTCTTAACTTGTTTCTGTTGTGTTGGGCCAGTTGGTTTGGGTTCGGAGTGGTCATGGTGAGAATTGAGGCCTTTAGTCTCCTAAAGTAGCCTAATAGTTGAAAAAGTCAACTGAGAGTTGACTTATTGGTGAACGAACTCAAAATGCGGATTTTATGGCTCCATAGCTTCATTAGGTGATTTGGGACATAGGAGTGTGTTCGGAATGAAGTTCTGATGTCCGGTGTAGAATTAGGCTTGAATTGGCGAAAGTTAGTTTTTGGCGATTTCTGGTCGGCAAAATCGGCTATCGGGGTCGGAATGGTATTCTAGAAGTTGGAACAGGTCCGTAATGTCATTTTGGGTATGTGTGCAAAATTTTAGGTCAATCAGAGGTGTTTTGGTTGGTTTCGGCATCGTTGGCGAAATTTGGAAGTTTCAAAGTTCATAGGCTTGAAGTTGATGTAATTTTGGTGTTTTCATGTTGTTTTTGGTGTTTCGGAGGCTCGACTAAGTTTGAATAATGCTATGGGGTGTGTTGTTTTGTTTGGTTGGGTCCCCGAGGGGCTCGAGGTTGATTTCGGATGGTTGGCGGAGTTTTGAACTTAAGAAAATGCAGCAAATGGTTGCTGGTGTAAGTTTCTGGTGTTGGCTGCACCTGCGGATGGGTAGCCGCAGGTGCGACATCGCAGGTGCGAAAGGTCATGCGCATGTGCGAAGGGAGGCTGGGCAGGAGGAGTCCGCAGATGCGAAGAGTTGGCCACACCTGCAAAGCCGTAGGTGTAGAGAAGTGGCCGCAGGTGCGAGAATTGGTCCGTTAGTTGGATTTCACAGGTGCGCACCTGGGACCGCAGGTGCAGGTCCGCAGGTGCGGAATTGCTGGGCAGAACAGTATAAAAGAAGCCTCCATGAAATTTTATTCATTTCACCATTATTGCATGCGGTTGGAGCTCATTTGAAGGCAATTTGAAGAGAGAATTCGTGGGTCTTCAGTGGAGGTAAGTTCCCGGGTTATTAAAGTCGATTCTATGCTATTTTGTTCGGATTAGGCTTGTAAATTGAAGGATTGAAATAGGAAAAGGTTGGGAAGAATGGGTGGAGGATTGGAAAATTCTTTTGGCAGTTTGGGTAGGCAATTGTGGTCCGATTGTGGTGTTTTTGGTATGTGTAGAATCGTGGGAGGAAGAGGTTTCTAGTGATGTAAATTTTATCGAATTTTGAGACGTGGTCCCGGGGCTCGGGTTTGGCCGAATTTCGAGATTCTTGTATAAATTAATAGTTTTCGATTGGGTTGTGTTCCTTTAGTATATATTAATGATGTTAAACTAGTTTGGCTAGATTCGGAGCAATCGAGAGCCAATTTGAGGGGCAAGAGCATAGCGGACTAGTATTGTGGCCCGGTAGAGGTAAGTAATGGTTATAAATCTTGTCATGAGGGTATGAAACCCTGGATTTCATATTTCTCACTAATTTTAGAATGGCGCACATGTCGGATGACGAGTATGTGGCGCGCACTGGTTTTTGGATCGGACTTGGTCCTCTCTGCGGCAACTATTGAGTTGCGTATTTTACTCAACACCTTATGTTAAATTGTGTTCTAAAGATTATTGCAATAATTGGGCTATAAGCCATGTTTGGGGCCTCGTGCCGATCTGTTTAGACACCTTGGGGGCTTTTTACTGTTGTTTTCCTCACTATTTATTAATGATTTCACTCAGTCACATTGTGCTTACTGTTTTTGAAACTCAGCCTGATTTACACTACTTTGAGATTTAAAAATGATGATTTGGGTCGAGTACCCCATTTTACTGATTCGCCCGAGGGTCTTTTGAGAGGTTCTACTGAGTGAGGTCGAGGGCTTGATTGTGAGGATATGATACGCCAAAAGGTGGCTTGATATTAGCGCTTGGGCTGAAGGAGCCCCTCCGGAGTCTGTACACACCCCCAGTGAGCGCAGGTACCTACTGAGTGCTGAGTGCTGAGTGCCGAGTGATGAGTGATTGGGAGGCATGAGTGATCGTGAGGTTGCTCGAGGGGTTGATACTGAGTGGCTGTGAGGTGCTGAGTGATGTTCGGCCCGAAGGGCGATTTATGATTCATGTTTTTGCCCGAGGGGCTACTTATGATTTTTTTCATTTTCATACTAAATCTTTCGGTTGAAATTGTTGAAAATGTACATTTTTCAAAGGATTTTTTTCTGAAGTTGGTTTTAAGACATGATGATTTCATATATTTATGTATATACTGTTGGAAAGAAAGGTTGTGCATGTTGTGAATTGATGATATAAATTTTTATGTGTTTTCTTGCTGCTTAGACTTGATTTATTTTCATTACTACTGAGTTGGCGTACTCATATTACTCCCTGCACCCCTGTGTGCAGATTCAGGTGCAGATACCGAGCATTATCTATCTATTCTGTGCGGAGCCGGAGTGCGAGATATAGAGGTAGTTGTTCAGCGTCTGCAGCATCTCTGTTTCCCTTCTTGTTGTATCTAACTATTTATTTGGAGGTTTTGTATTATGATAGTATATCTTTTTGGCTTATCTATCTCTTAGATGCTCATGACATGTTGGCTCCGGGTTTTGGGGTTAGTTTCACTGTTTATTGGCCTAATGTATTTAGTAAACTCTGTATATTTTATGAAATGCTTGAAATTGGTTGGGGTTTTTAAAGAAACTGTAAATATGTGATTGTTGGCTAGCCTAGTTCCACGATAGGCGCCATCACGGCCGGTTTAGGATTTGGGGTCGTGATAAAACATCTCCACAAAACCTCCATCGGAACTTATCGTACGTCTTTTCTAAGACAATGAACACCATATGCAAGTCCTTCTCTCTCTCCTTCTACTACTCCATCAATCTCCTAACAAACTGGATGGCTTCTGTAGTCGAACGCCCCGAGATAAACCCGAAGTGGTTCTCGAAAATAGACACACTCCTCCTCACCCTTAGCTCTACCACTCTCTTCCAGACTTTCATAGTATGTCTAAGCAGCTTGATACCTCGATAGTTATTGCAATTTTGGATATCACCTTTATTCTTATATACAGGAACCATCGTGCTCCACCTCCACTCTTCGGGAATCTTCTTCGTTCTAAAAATGACATTAAATAACCTAGTGAGCCACTCCAAGCATGCCTTGCCCGCAATCTTCCAAAACTCCACCAAGATTTCATCTGGCCCGGTCACTTTGCCTTTGATCATCTTACGTATATCCCCCTCAACTTCATCAACTGTAATCCGCCTACAATACCCAAAGTCAAAAAACTCCCGGAGAGTTCCAAATCACCCAATACAATGCTCATGTCCCCCTCCTCGTTCAAGAGATTATGGAAGTAGGTTTGCCATCTCCGACGAATAAGCCCCTCATCCAACAAAACTTTACCTTCTTCAGTCGTAGTAATATTTTAATTCATCGTAGTCATATTTTAATTCATTCGTAGTCATATTTTATATGTTGAACCCCATCCGCACTTTTGTTGTTATTATTTCCATGTGTACTTCATTGATAAGTATTGAGGATATGCCTCTTGATGATAATTTGTTGTTTTGCACTGTTGTGATTGTCGCACATGTGGACATGCTGAGAAGATTGATTGGGGTGATGGCACAAGGTTTTTATTGCGATTGTTATTATTTTTATATTTTCAGGACGGAGCGATACGGTTAGATATTGTGATATTGTGTCAGGGCAGAGCAATATGGGTGATATTGTTATTATTGTCAGGGCGGAGCGATATGGTTGGATATCGTGATATTGTGTCAGAGTGGAGCAACACTGGTGGATATTATTATTGTGTCAGGAGGGAGCAATACAGTTGGATATTGTGATATTCTATCATGTCGGAGCGATACAGTTGGATATTATTTTGGTGTCAGGGCGGAGCAATATGATTGGATATTGTTATTGTGTCCCAGTGGAATGATACGGGTGGATATTGTTATTGTGTTAGGGTAGAGTGATGATGGTGGATATTGTTATTGTGTTAGGGTAGAGTGATGATGGTGGATATTGTTATTGTGACAGAATTGCGGGCATGAGTTTGCCATTCTATTGTGTTTTTATTTGATGACTTGTTAAAACTAGGTGTTACCTTGATTATCCAAGTGAATTCTTTATGATTTTTCATGCATTTTACATATTTCGACGTGGCATCCAACATGTTAATCTATGCCTCTGCTGTTATTCGATGCTTTGGTTGTCATAATGGAATTGCCTGTGTTGAGTTGATATCTCATGTTCTGTTGAGGAGTAAGCGTAACGGATTGATGTTAAAATAGAAATTTTCATCATGCATTGATGCATTGGATTCTCATAAATTTCTCCTAAACGTGTTTTTTGGCAATTGATACGGAATCAGATCATGTTGGGCATAGGTTACAGTCTTGTATGAGTTTGGGTCACACACATTATATGGTGCATATCCTTTGTTAGTGGGGATGGTGTAAGTTTCATTACCATATCCTAATTGTGCACCTTTACTGTTGATATTCTTTATACTATAATTGTCTTTCTAGAATATTTTTTCTGTATTATACATGCTCGCACAGGTTCTGCAAAGTGAGTATATTTGGCTTAAAACCTTTGTCACTACTTCTTTAAAATTAGTCAAGATATTTACTAAGGGTCGGTTGTACTCATACTACACTTCTTTACCTTGCATGCAGGTTCTGGAGCTGAGTGGTTGTGGAAGATGAAGCCTTACATTGGAAACATACCAGCATACCAGATTCATACTACCTTTTTTATGGTAGTTTAAGATTTTATTTGTGTTTATGTAAATTTCAAATAGATGTTGTAAACATTCTTCATAACTACTTTGTAAATCTAATCTTAGTAGCCAATGAATTGTACTACCAGTCCTTTGGGTAGTTTTATTGATTCTTTTGCAGGCTTTATTATTAATATTGATGATTTCCTTGTTATAGTTGTAACTTATACTACTTGGCTTACCTAGGGGTTGGGTTGGTGCCATCACGACTTGGTGGGATTTTGGTCGTGTCAAAGTTGGTATTAGAGCTCTAGGTTCATAGGTTCTACTGGTCATGAGCAAATGTCTAGTAGAGTCTTGCGGATCATTATGATGACGTTCATACTTATCTTCAAGAGGCTACAGGACGTCTACGAAACTTCTCATCTTTCCTTCCTTATTGTGCGACTTTGTTTCATCTTAGAGCTTCTATTCTTGATTTTCTTCCATCACTCACATGCGATATTGCGCTCTCGGTATCAGTTGTGCACCGATGTCTTGTAATGTTGCAGACAGACTACGGGGGGCTATAGATGCTTGACTATCATTTCAATGTGTTGTCTAGACCTAGACACGGATGTGTTTGTAGATATTTCAGTTGTTCATTTGTGGGATGATGTGAATTCTTGTATCTAGTCGATGAGTACAGACTCGGGAAGATTAATTTATTGCATAAGTGGTTGTGACCATGGTAGTAGGCTCATTATTTACCTAGAAAATGGTGTTAACAATTATACTTGATTTGTGGTTCTAAAAATATGTGATCTATTCCAATACTAGTTAATAATCAAGAAATGATAAGTGTAAGTAAGAAGAATGTGATAACCAAACTAGTTTTGCTTAAGGAGCGAGGGCCTCGAGCTCAATGGTCTCAGGGTCTCGAGGTCAGTTTAATAACAATAAAATATGAACAATAAATGAAGAATAATAAAGCTGAGGAATAATTGAAGAGCACGTTAAACGAAAAAAGGCAGAGTAGAAAGTTCTATTGCTTGGAATGATATATCTTACAAAATGATTGGGGTCCCCTTTATAGAGGAGGGGAAAACCCTAATATGGTACATTTCTAATTATGACAAAGAATACTATTGGTACAACTGTATAACGGCCTAGTATAGATTTGTACTATCTCTTACAAATCTTATCTGTCCTAACCACGTGTCCTTGGGAAATTCTCGCTTTTTCTTAACTATCATCGATTTTGCACTGCCTCTAGGTAGGCCGTGACGGACCTTTGATGTGCTTTCTCGAAGTGCACATTCAAAGATCGGACTTGAACTTCATCTCGAACAAGAGCTCGGGCTGGGAACATAATAGAGACCTCAAAATTGGACTCCTCCTATTTCGGTCGTACACATATAGTCCCCCGTTTCTTAGAATGAAATGATGAGAAACGATTTGAATTCACAAGGTCTTGGATGATGATATCATTCCTGTGACGTAGGCATTGAAATGATTGAAGCGTCACATAGGTTCTCTTCCCCAAAAGCATTGAGTGCTCGTTAGAGCTGGTCGGCCACCAACATCAATGAACAGTCGCCGCCTTCCCCTATATATATCCTTTTTCGTTTCTTTATTACGAACTTTTTCACTCTGCAATACTTACTCTTCTTCTACAAACTTTCTCCTCACCACTAGTTCTTCCGCCGTGTTAGCCCAAAACCTAGCCGGTTATATTTATTTCCTTCTTCCTTTTCTAAAGAAACTATGGAAAAACCTCTAAATATGTTCCTTAGAAAGAAGGAACCTCCACTTCTGCTTCCCGTCCGGCCGGTGATAAACCGCCGACACTCAATGAGATCGTGCCGAGCAATTTTTCTTTGAGAAAGACTTTACAATAGAGAATCCTCCCAATGTTCCCGGGCGTCGAGAATACGCATCGAGGTATATAAGATCCATCGAGGAAGGACACCTCGAAGCCGTAAGGAGAGAATGTAAATGGGGGAAGGAGGTCATTCTACAAATACCTTCTCGAGAAGAGGATATTACGACCCATGTAGAAGGATTCTTGAGAGTATATACATACCCATTTACACTGGGTCCCCTCGAACCACTCGGGCTCGAATAAGTATCAAGTTACACTTGGACAGATTCATTTGTCCTTCTGGCGTATCATATTAATGATGAGGTTCTTTGCCGAAAAGGCAGAGATCGAGTTCATCCTCAGCCACCTCATCTGAATGTATCGACCTAAACATTTTTTAGGTTTAAAAAAGCTCCAACGCCAATCCACAAAGTCCTTCTTCGCTAGTAACGATAAAGTCAGAGATCGAGGTTGGATGAGCAGGTTCATCCAAGTGAGGACCATCGACATTATTCCCAAGGAGTTCCTCTAGTTCCCCGAGAAATGGAACTTCGACCGTGAGTAAAATACCTTGCTCTATTTCTTTTTCATAATTTTCGCTGAACTTCGCATAATTGTTCCTTTTTTACTTCCACGGTGAATCCGTGGATGCCTAATGCGGTCCGCGATCTAGCGGATTGGGCTCGCAAACTTGCAGCCACTTCATCTTACGACAAACGCAAGTGGAAGGATTTGTCAAAGGGCAAGTGGGAAGCGAAACACCACGGTATGTGTTATAATATTTCCTTCCTAAAAAAGAAAAATCCCTTTCTTTATGTGGCCTAATTCCACTGTCGCATGCATTGGTGATTTCTATGAGATGAGGCTGCCCCCTCTCGGGGAGGAAGAGGGATACTCGGCTTAGGAGACAAATAAGAATAATAATAGGAAAATATCCTCAAAGAACGAGGACACCCGAAGCGAATTAAAGCCAGCTCGGGGATGCAAGAAGAATGTTGTTATCAATGAGGATTTTGACTTCGTTTGTCGGTCCATGGGTGATGATGAAGACGAGGTTGAGGGTTCGACATAGGTGACCCAAACCAGAAAGTCTTCTGAGGCTGCTAAGCCCGCTGGAACCGAGGCCCCTAGCCTCGAAGGAGGAGTTGCAAAAGAGAAAAGGGACGAAGGCCCTTCATCATCTGATTTGGCGACAACTTCTCAGACTTTGGAAATACTCCGAAGGGAGCGATCTTCGAAGCACATATGCCCGTCACAGCGCCTCGGGTGATATCCCTGAGGCAATGACAGCAGGTCATTCACCGTCATTTCCATCTTTCTCTGAAGATACCATAAGGGATGATCGGAACCTGAGGATGCCCGAGTTAGGCGGAGTCCCAAGTGAAAATGACCCCTTCCAGGTTTGCTTTACTGGGGTTGATGAGGCCAAACCAGTGGATGCAAACTCGACCTTCAAGGAGGCTCGACGGCTTTGCTCAATTGTAAGTTTTCAATAGCACTATAATTTTTCCAACTTCATACTTTCTTCTTTTGTCTAATCGAACTTTCCTTTCTGTAGGTCTTCGACAAATTTAAGACTGAGCTGAGTCGTTTTGAGGCCGAAATGAGTAGATCCTCAAACGAGGAGAAATGCCTCAGGCTCTTTTGTGACAAGAAGGAAAGGGAATTGAGGCATCTTCGATCAGAGTTGACCAAAGCTCGGGAATACGAGGACGAGCTAGAGAAGCAGGTAACATTAGTTTTGAAAAAATATGGGCTCCCTCTCCCGCCTTCAGAGGATAACACTTCGATGTCTCAGTTGCAGCGAAAGGTAGAGATGCTGGAACACCTTCGGGGTGAGTTCAACCAGGTCAACTCTAAGTGCAATGAATGGAAGGCACATATGGATATCCTCGTTGTGGCCAAAGATGCATTGAAAAAAGTATCCGCCCCCGAGATTCAACTTCGGAATGCTCAAGAGAGCAATTCAATTCAGGCGGGCAGGATAGCCGAGCTCGAGGCTGGCCTCAAGAAGTCCAAAGTCGAAGCCGAGGAAGCCTAGGCCAAAGCCAAATAAATACAAGCCACAGCCGACAAGACGGTAGCCATCTATTTGAAAGATACTATTGATGCTTAGATGGAGTTGAGGGGGTCTCCGACCGGGAGAAAAGAAGCAACAACTATGTCCGATGCCGATCCCGAAGGGAAACCCTCAAGGAGATCCATGCTAAAGTCTTTGATCTCTCCGAGGAGATAGAGCAGGCTAAGGCAGACGAGGCTGATGCCAAGTTCGTCCTTTCCTCGATGACAAAGCTGATGTTGAGGATGATGAAGAGGAGGCTGGCGAGGAGGTTTCTGGGGAAGAGGCTGGTTGATGAAGACAAAGTCCCTGAGGGGGGAAAGACTCTCGAAGACCAAGCTATCGCAGGTCAAGCTACCAAAGATGTAGTCCCCGTGGGAGCTGCCTCCGAGCAGGCGACCCCGACGATAGACTAGGCCTTCTTTGATTATTTGTAAGGGCTCCCCGTGGGAGTATTGTAAATGTACTTTTGTACCATTATCTAATATGTAAAGAAATCTTTAGTTTCATATTTGTGTTTTTGTCTTGCTTTTGCCTTTGGAATAAGATTTGGTATTGTTGGCGATCAGTCCGATGTATTGGACTTAGAATATAAAACCCTTAGATTTTGTGTTCGATGAACGATTGATAATAGGTTACCACTTAGGATCCGATCTTCGAGCTAAGCTTCAGCTCGGGACTTTCGAGTTTGAACTAGGTAGGTCTCGAGCATGGTGGCTTCGTCTTTTAAGCTCTTTAAGTATCAGCCTTTAGGCTTTGAAACATCGGCCCTTAGGCTCTTTTAAGTTGGCCCTTAGGCTCTTTTAAGTTGGCCCTTAGGCTCTTTAGGTTGGCCCTTAGGCTCTTATATATTGGCCCTTTGGCTCTTATTAGATTGGGTCAATTCGACCTCTAACATGGATACAATTTTCCCCTTCTTGCTAAAGACTTGTAAAAATTTTGTTATGCCTTGGCATGTTTTTATATTCGTTCGACTTTTCAACAGTTCGATTGATTGGAACCTCGATTGCAAGTCGATGTGTGATGATAGTTGAATACCTCGTGAGGGTTTCTCGAAGACTGATTTTTTCGAAGCCTTCACATTATTCGGGGCTGATTTTATCGAAGCCCCTTTGCTTATGCCAAGGGTAGCCTGATTTAACCGGTTTTTCGATGTATTTTAAGGCCTTTAGTTTTATGGCAGAAGTCGAACGTCTCCAAGCCACATTATTTCGGCCGTATTCCTTTCATATGACCGTAGTCATTTATATGGCCGTAGCCTTTAGTCCCCGAGCGGGATGGCCTTAGACTTAAATATCGAGGGGATGCCTTTTTTAAGATCTTAAGTTCGTGTATGCCTCATTTAGGTCTTATAAGTTTGATTTTGCCTCACTGAGGTCTTATATGTTTGAGTTTGATTCATTGAAGTCTTATAAGTTTGATTTTGCCTCACTGAGGCATTATATATGCTCGAGTTTAGATGGCCCGATCTGTTGACTGTCGATGAAAGTCCCCGAGTATTTGTCCCTTGAGCCGTTAAATGTGAAAATAGTAGACTTATTTGAGTCACAGAGTGTTTTGATATAATAAGAATGCTTCTTTGAGTAGTCGATACATGCGGACATGTTTTTGCCATCGGGGGCTCGAATATTCTATACACGATTCATTTGACCGTTCGGCCCATTACAACATTATCCTATCGAGGTCCTCCTTGGCATCACTTGTTTTCTTCGAAAATGTAACCTCCGAGGGTGATGCCCCCCATTATTCGAGGTTGATTGAAAAAGAAACCTTGAATACATGTTGAATTTTCCTTAGCTATCATATAGATGTTGCCTCGTTAAAAACCTTGCCGGTAAACCCATTTGGGATAAAACCCGATCTAAGGGAAAAAGAGTACAACGCATGCTTTAAAACCCAAGGTCTTCGATCTGGAGGGTTCTTCGATATTTCCAAATGCTCAGCAATAATAGCGTTTGAGCAACGATATATTCCAATTGTTTGGTAGTTTCTCTCCTTCCATAGTGCTAAGCTTGTAGGATCCTTTGCCTACCACTCCGAGAACACGGTACGGTCCTTCCCAACTAGGGCCTAGCTTCTCTTCATTTGGGTTTCGAGTGTTGAGGGTGACTTTCCTTAGAACCAAGTCTCTGACTCTGAAGTATCGAAGGTTTGTTCTTCTATTGTAGTTCCTTTCAATCCTTTGTTTTTGAGCGGCTATTTGAACTAATGCGGCCTCGCGTTTTGCATCTTGTATCTCGAAATGAGTGTTCATGGCCTCGTTGTTTGAATCCTTGGTAGCATGCCGAAATCTGATGCTTGGCTCTCGGACCTCAACTGGTATCAATTCCTCGGACCCATATACCAAAGAAAATGGGGTCTCCCCCGTGCTTGACTTCGACGTCGTTCGATATGCCCATAATACCTCGGGAAATACTTCTCTCCACTTCCCCGTCGCATTATCTAACCTCTTCTTTAAGTTTTGAATGATAGTTTTGTTCGTGGACTCGGCTTGGCCATTTGCACTTGGGCGATAAGGCGTTGATATAATCCTTTTAATTTTATGATCTTCGAGGAACTTCACTTTGTTGCCGATGAATTGCTTCCCATTGTCGCATAATATCTCGGAGGGAATCCCGAATCAGCATATGATGTGGTCCCATATGAAGTTGATGACTTCTTTTTCTCTTATCTTTTCAAAGGACTACGCTTCTACCCATTTTGAGAAGTAGGCAGTCATAAATAAGATAAACCGAGCTTTACCCAGCGCCATTGGCATGGGGCCGACAATGTCCATCCCCTATTTCATGAATGGCCACGGGGATAGGACCGATATATTTGTTCACCGGGTTGATGTATCATCGGTGCAAATCTTTGGCATTTATCACATCTTCGAACAAATTCCTTGGTGTTTTTTTCCATGTTATCCCTTAATATCCCGCTCTAATCACCTTGCAAACCAAGGAGTCGGCACCGGAGTGGTTTCCACAAGTTCCCTCGTGGATTTCTCGTAGCACATAATCAGTGTCCCCTGGTCCCAAACATATTGCCAACGGTCTATCAAAAGTTCTCCTATACAATGTTCTATTCTCGTCGAGTGAAAATCGGGCTGCTTCGGATCGAAAGGCCCTAGATTTTTTTGGGTCCGTGGGGAGTTTCCCATGTTTCAAGTATTCGACATACTTGTTCCTCCAATTCCATATTATACTCGTTGAGTTGATTTCTGCATGACTTTCTTAGATCACCAACTTTGATAGTTGTATGATAGTCCCCGAGATTATGTCATCTTCTTCAACATACGAACCCAAGTTTTGGAGTGCATCGGCCCCGTTGTTATGTTATCGAACGAGGAGAGCAGGGTCCACTCTTTGAAGCGATGCAATGTCACTTGAAGCTTGTCTAGGTATCTTTGCATCCTATCTTCTCGGACCTCGAAGCTTCCATTTACTTGGTTAATCAGCAAAAGAGAGTCACATTTTGCTTCGATGACCTCTGCTCCTAGGACTTTGGCTAGTTCGAGACCTGCAATCATGGCCTCATACTCGGCCTCATTGTTAGTCAATTTCGAAATTTTTGTAGATTGTCTAATGATGCAGCCCGTAGGCAGTTTTAAAACTATACCGAGCCCGGACCCTTTCACGTTCGAGGCACCGTCAGTGAAAAGGGTCCATATGATTTGCCCATTTTTAACAAGAATTATTTCTCTACTTCGGGCACGAGGGCAAGCGTAAAATAGGCCATGAAGTCTGCCAAAATTTGAGACTTGATAGCCGTTCGAGGTAGATATTCGATATCATATCCTCCAAGTTCGATGGCTCATTTGGCCAATCGGCCCAATAATTGGGCTTATGCAAAATGTTTCGAAGTGGATATGTAGTTAATACACACATAGGGTGACATTGAAAATATGGTTTCAATTTCCTAGATGCACTTATTAATGTAAGGGCTAATTTTTCTAAATGCGGATACCTGGTTTCAGCATCTCCTAGGGTCCGACTCACATAATAGAAAGGAAATTGTGTACCTTTCTCTTCTCGAACCAACACTCCACTTACCGCTACCTCGGACACGGCCAAATATAAATATAGTATTTCATCCCCCTTCGGAGTATGGAGCAAAGGTGGGCTAGAGAGATACCGTTTTAATTCTTCCAAGGCTTGTTGACATTCTAGAGTTCATTCAAAGTTGTTCTTCTTCTTGAGTAGGGAGAAGAAATGATGACTCCGATTTGAAGACCTCGAGATAAACCGGCCTAAGTCTGCTATATGCTCGGTCAGCCGCTGCACGACTTTCACACTGTTTACCATGGTGATCTCTTTGATGCTTTGATTTTATCAGGTTTATTTCGATCCCCATGTTCGACACCATGAAGCCCAAGAATCTTCCAGAGCCGAATCCAAAAGCGCACTTCTCGGGGTTGAGTTTCATGTTGTACTTTCTTAAGATGTCGAACGTTACCTGAAAATAGGTCAAATGGTCCTCTGCGCAGGGACTTAACTAGCATGTCATCAATATAAACTTTCATAGATTTTCCTATTTGATGTTCGAACATCTTATTAACTAGGTGTTGATATGTTGCTCCTGTATTTTTTAGCCCGAAGAGCATTACATTATAGCAATATGTACCATACTTCGTGATAAACGAAGTCTTTTCCTGGTCCCCCGAGTTCATTTGAATTTAATTGTACCCGGAGTATGCATCGAGAAAATTAAGGATCCCGTGGTCAGCCGTGGCGTCGATCAATCGATCGATGTTAGGCAGTGGGAAAGAATCTTTAGGGCATGCTTTGTTCAAGTCTCTGTAATCTACACACATTCTAAGTTTATTTCCCTTTTTAGGGACTACCACTATGTTAGCTAGCCATTCGGGGTATTTTACTTCCCTAATGGATCCTATTTTCAGAAGTTTGGTTACCTCATTTTTGATGAATGCATGATTTACCTCGGACTGAGGTCTACTTTTTGTAAAGACCCGTAAAATTTCTATGTCAAAAATAATGCCCAAGTACTCCCTGTGTTGTTATAACTGTAGAAATTCTTAAAACGGTCCTATTTTGAGTAAAAAGTATCCCAGGACTTGAAAGATTAAATTTTTCAGAAATTGCGCGTTATGCGACGCCCTATGCGATCGCATAATAGGTATGTGGACCGCATAGTGGTCGCATACCTGGACAGTTTGCTGTCCATTTTGAGGACAGCTATGCGGCCTAGAATGCGATCGCATTTCACGAATGTGGGCCGCATAGTTGTCGCATACCTTCGCCATGGTTCTTGCGAGGGAGGTTATGCGATGCACTATGCAATCGCATAACAGGTATGCAGACCGCATAGTGGTCGCATACCTGGGCAGTCCGGTCTCCTTTTGGCCCATTTTGAGGGTCATTTATGCGACAGGAATGCGGATCGCATAGCAGGAATGCGATCCTGACCGCATCTCTGTGTCGGGGCTCCTATTTTCTAAATTTAAAACTCGACCCCCTATTTTATAAAACACCTCTTCTCTTCATTTTTAACAATTTTCTGACCAAAAATAGAGAAAGAAGAAGAGAGTTCTTGAGAGAGAAGGTTTCAACATCATCCAATTTGATTTTCCAAAGTCACTCAAGCCCTGAACTTATCGAGTTATTGTCATCTTCTTCACTCAAAGAGGTAAGTCTTTACCCTAATTTCTCAGATTTTGTGTAAGAATAAAAGTCACATAGGTTGATTCTTGAAAATAAAAAGTGAAACCTTGCATGCATGTGAATAATCTTCCATAATCTAGCAAAGGGAAGTAAGCTAGGGCAATCTTTCACTAGAAAGGGGTAGTTAATCTAAAGGAACACATAGTAGTTGATAAAGCCAAATTAGTTCAAGATTCCTAACTCTAGGTTTAAATGTGTCACATTGTAAATTAGATTGAAGGCGTAATAAGGTCCGGTGATTTTGGATAGAAATTATAGAGAAATTCCAACTCAATGTATGTATGGCTATCTCTAATCCTCATAGGATAAACCCATGGTACTCACTTTCCGGGTATGATTCTCTTGTCGGATATCTATGGAATTTATGTGTTCTATGTGCCTAATTGAGGAATCTTTGCTTCTATGTCATTCCATGCTAATACCATATCGTTGTGCTACTTGAGTATATGAGTTGTGATCATTTTATTCCTTCTTCTACTATGTGTGTGATCCTTGCATATGATGGGTGTGGTAATTATGAAAGACTAGAATGGTACGAAATATGAATTAAAAGTTGCTATGATATGAAATGTGGGTAAAGAGATGGTAATGATGTGAAATGCGAAACATGAGGTTGAATTGTTGTGAAACATGAATTAATGGAATGGATGGTTATGGAATATGGATTAAAGGATGAATAGTTGTGAAATGTGAACCAAAGGATTCTAATGATATGGAAGACGAATCAAAGAACAATATGTGTTGGAGATCAAAAAGGTTAAAATTGATGTAAGTGATCTAAAACACCCATAATTGTACCAGGAGAATGTCCTAGGGGTGAGAAGGCCTATCCGGTCTTGCCAGGATCGGACTCCATGTCGTACACATGGATGACTTATGTGATATGATTATGATTTGATGATGATTATTGTCCTCACTGTTTACAGTTGAGATGGCCTAGCTGATCGGGCAGAGATCAGACTCTGTGTGCTGTGCACAAGCCACGGTGTTAGCCTAGCCGATTCGGGCAGAGATCGGACTCCGTGAGAATAAGCCACGATGGTTATATGTGATGTGATTGAAATTTTGACCTCACCTAGGATGGCTTAGCCGATTGGGTAGAGATCGTACTCCGTCTGACAAAGACACGGTGGATCAGTAATAATAATAACAAGATGAACTTAAAGGTACATTAACCAAAAGATGGCAAAACGGGATGAGGGTTGTGGTAACTTTTGTTTGTGTTTTTCCTTGCCTCGGTGTATTGTTATCTGATGCCTCTATTTGTGTTGACTGTTGATGTTTATCCTATCTAGAGTAGGTTTGTCCTTACATACTAGTGCTATTCAATGGTACTAACGTCCCTTTTGCCGGGGGCGCTACATCTTTTAAATGGATGTAGGTGGTTATGTAGCAGGTAGCGCTGATCGCCGTTAGTGGTTCCTTTCCCTCCATCTCTTCAGCAGTCTTGGTGAGCCTCACTTCCTCTTGGGGCTGTGTGTAAATCATGTTGACCCATTTTGTTTATGTCATTCCTTTTGAGGTATAGCCAGGGCCTTGTTACTGGCACGTCTATGCATTCTTCTCCGTACTCTTAGAGGCTCCGTAGACACTATGTGGGTTGTAAACATATTTTGGGTAGTTGTTGTACTTACTCGTAATAGTGGTCCCGTATCGGGAATGTTGACTTAGTATATATGTTTTGGTAAGATCTAATGTTGAAAATGTTAAAAGAAGAAAGGGATTTATGTTGTAACTGCATGCTTGAATCTATTTTATTGTTCACTTATAAAATGTACATTATGAACATGGGGAAATGCGTCAGGTAGGAAAGGCAAATCCAGGTTCGCTTGACCGAGTTCATCCGGTTGGGAGCCGGTCTCGTCCCTCGATTTTGGGGCGTGACAAACTTGGTATCAGAGCCTAAGGTTTTAAAAGTGTCCTAGGATGTCTCGGAGTCGTGTCTAGTAGAGCCCTTCTTATCGGTGTGTGTTGTCGACCACATTTATAATTAGGGGGCTGCATGGAAATTTAGTAAAGTACCCTTTTATTGCTATTCTATATCGTGCGATGTGGTTGAAGGTGAGGTTGTCTATCCCTAACTCATGCATTGTTCTAATTTTCAGTAAATGGCACCCAAGAAGAGAGCTCGACTCGGCCTAGAGGCTAATGCCACCCTAGGAGTGGCCATGAATTCTTCATCTGATGGTGCGGGCGAGAATGATTCCCCGACCCTGAATCTGCCTGACTCTTCCATCCCACGCCAGGATATTCCTATTCCTGCTCCAGTAGAGGGTGCTATAGTCCCTCCCGCTGATGTTCCTGATCCTTCTTCTGTCCCAGCTTCCGGTCCCGGTATTTCTGATGGGGACCTCAGGGGAGCTATTCAGATGCTGACTCAGCTAGTGGCCTCCCAGGCCCAAAGATCACATGTTGCCCCTGCATCCTCCAGCGAGCAAGGGGATTCTTCAGGTTCCAAGGTCAACCAGTTTCTGCGGTTAGCCCCTCCAAAGTTCACAAGCACCGACCCAGAGGCCGACCCTCAATATTTTATAGATGAGATGTACAAGACTATTTGGGTTATGAAGGCTACAGAGACAGAGGGTGTTGAGTTAGCTTCCTATCATTTGAGGGGAGCAGCGTATTCGTGGTTTGAGATGTGGGAGGATTCCCGTGGGGAGGGGAGCCCTCCGGCGAGGTGGGATGAGTTTGTAGGTGCTTTCATGGATCATTTTTTGCCTGCCGAGACCATGGCAGCCCGCACTACAGAATTTGAGGTCCTCAAGCAGGGAAATAGGAGTGTGTGGGAGTATCATATAGGGTTCGTGCGCTTGTCCAAGTATGATGTCCACATGATGCCGACTATGGAGGCCAGAGTTCGCCGGTTTGTTCAGGGCCTTGCTCCCTTAGTTATTAATGAAGCTGCTACAGCTGCTCTGCATTCAGATATGAACTATGGGAAGATTGTGGGATTTGCCCAGGCTACGAAGGCTCAGAAATTGAAGATAAGGATGGAGAGAGAGAGTATTAGTAGAACCCGGTCGGCGGGCAGCCATGGGGGTTCCTTTGGAGGAGGGAGACAAGTACCTGGGAGAGGGTCATCAGGACCATCCCAGTCTCACGCTCAGTCATCAGCTAGTTCCCCGTCACCAGAGCGTTACCACCATCATCAGCAGGGAGGTCGATTTGGGGCCAGTTCTGGTGGCAGGGGATTCCATCAGCCAGGCCGTTCAGGTGGGAGATTCCAGCAGTAGTAGAGGGGCCCATGCCCCAAGTGCGAGAGGTTTCATACCGGGCCTTGTTATCTGGATCGGCCAATGTGCTATGGTTGTGGGGTGAGGGGTCATATTCATAGAGACTGCCCTTTATCCAGCCAGGGTGCAGGATGGGGTGCCGCCCAACCATCTAGTTCTTCATCTACTACATCTTCAGCACGCCCACCAGCCCAAGGCCCTTCAGCACCAGCAGGGCGTGGTGCAGCCAGGGGTGGTGCCCGAGGTCGGGGAGGAGCCAGTCGGTTCTATGCTTTGAGTGGTCGCCAGAGTGCGGAGACTTATCCAGATGTTGCCGCAGGTATGCTGACTATTCAAACACATGATGTTTATGCTCTTATTGATCCCGGGTCTTCTTTGTCATATGTTACTCCCTTTATTGCTTCAAGCTTTGGGGTAGAACCCGAATAGCTTCATGAGCCGTTCTCCGTGTCGACTCCGGTTGGTGATTCTATTACGGTCATGCGAGTCTATAGGAATTGTGTTGTCACGGTGTGTGGTCGGGATACCACGGCCGATCTTACTGAGCTAGGAATGGTAGATTTTGATGTGATTATGGGGATGGATTGGCTCTACTCGTGCTTTGCTAAACTCGACTGCCGAGCCATAATTATGAGGCTCGAGTTTCCTGAGGAACCAGTTATTGAATGGAAGGGGAATGTTGTTATGCCAAGAGGCAGGTTTATTTCCTACCTTAGGGCCTCGAAAATGATCAGGAAGGGGTGTATCTACCACTTGGTCCGGGTTGCGGACACCACTTCAGAGGTTCCTGCTCCCGAATCCGTGCTTGTTGTGAATGAGTTTCTTGAGGTTTTTCTGGGTGAGCTTCCTGGGGTTCCACCTGATAGAGAGATTGATTTCGGGATTGATGTATTGCCAGATACGCAGCCAATATCTATTCCACCCTACCTAATGGCGCCAGCAAAATTGAGAGAGTTAAAAGAGCAATTGAAGGATCTATTAGAAAAGGGTTTCATTAGGCCTAGTGTGTTGCCTTGGGGCGCACCGGTTCTATTGGTCAGAAAGAAGGATGGATTTCTTCGGATGTGTATTGATTATTGGTAGCTCAACAAGGTCACCATAAAGAATAAATTCCCATTGCCTCGGATAGATGATTTATTCGATCAATTGCAAGGTTCTAGGTTCTTCTAAAAGATTGATTTACGGTCCGGGTATCACTAGTTAAAGATCAGAGAGCAAGATATTTCTAAGACCGCCTTCAGGACTTGTTATGGGAACTTCGAATTCTTGTAATGTCCTGAGATCACAAGCCATTGGTGCACAACCGATACCAAGCACTCAACGTCATATACAAATGAATAAAAAGAACAGAAGATATTGACTTCAAACTCAAAGAAATTTGCACGATAAGGAAAGAAAGGGAAGTATTCTAGATGCCATGTAGCCTCTTGAAGATAAGTATTAATGTCATCATACAGATCCGCAAGAGTCTACTAGACATTTTCTCATGACTTATAGAACCTATGAACCTAGAGTTCTGACGAATTTTCATGAACCAAAATCTCACTAAGTCTTGATGATACCTAACCCAACCTACTAGGTAAAACAACTAATATAAACACAATTTGAACTAAATCATCAAATAAATATTAACATAAGAATGTTAAAATCAATACAACTATCTCAAGCACTAGTAGTACAAGTCCTGAGCGACTAAGAAAAGGAATACAACATTGATATAATAAGGGATTACATCATCTTATTGGAATATACATAAATAGAATTACAAGTCCTAAACTACCATGAACAAAGTGGTAACTTGTGTCTGGAATGCTCGTATATCTTAAATGCTAGTCTTTGTCATCCACAACAGCTCAGCTCCAAAATCTGGATGCAAGGTGCAAAAATATTGTATGAGTACAACTGACTCTTTCTACTCAGTATCTTGACTAACCTCAATGAAGTAGTGACGAGGTTTTTAAGTCAAAAAACACTCACTTTATATATAACCTGCAGCTCAATAACATGTATAATAACAGAAAAATATCCATGGAACGACCAAATAACATTGTATGTCAACAATAAGGTGTACGATTCGGGAATAAGGTAATAAGCATGTCTTTCAAATAACCAGATCAAAGCATGTACAAATGCGCCAATTCCGCGTATCAAGACAATTTTCATCAAGTAGCCTTAATTCAATACTTATACATGATCAACACAAATTATACATGATAAGGGTCCATTTTCTCAGAAGTTTCCAAATAGCACTTATATGAATGCTTCTACATGAGTTTAATATGTCGTTGTATGATAATACTCGGCCTTTTTCATCAATCCATCACTCTCCGGGTGTCCAATAACTCACTAGCAAGTCCCATATGTATGTATAATGCATCAACTAGAATATGTAAATGATATTCATGAAGAAAGTATGAATACATGAATAAGCACAAAAGATTTACTTGAATGGTCAAAACTTTCAGATTATGCTCAAAACTCATCACATCATATCTCACATCACAATCAACCAGAAACCCATTGGTTTCTCACAACCTGTATGTACGTCATCAAGAGAGAAACACGAGGAGAAACCCTAGGGGATGGATCCATATCCACACGATGAACGGTAGAAAACTCATGCATTGAACAGTAGAAATATCGCGCTATAATAATGTTAATATCACCATAATCGTATGACAAAAACCTGTGCCATAACAATATGAATATCACAATAACCGCACGACAACCGCGTGCCACAACAATATATATTTCACAATAATCGCACGGTAGAAACGTCATGCCATAGTCATTTCAAATCCACGGACAACTCCTGTGTCATAATCCCAATCTACACCAGATAACCATATGCAAGTGTGTATGCATATGAATAAGAGATGATCTCTATGCATGACATATGCATATATATAATATATGACAATTTCAATTGCTAATCCATCCACCAAACGGTCATTATTTTCAATTAAGTATCAAGGGTCTAAACATGATCTCTAACAAGAATAAGAGAACTCAAATAGTCATACAATAGTTTAAGGCATATCATAATATAATATGTGATTATAGTCAAATCAAGTGTATTGGCAATCTTAAGAATGCCTTATCATGCCCAAAATAAGGTTTCATCAACCTGAAACATTATCTCTAGCATGGTTTATTGTGCTCACATAGTCATTCAATCGAGTAAGACATTAAAACAAGTAGAGCACACAACTAAACAAGGAATAAAGTAGTCTAGAATCTACCCTGATAAATAATCATGGTACATGCATATATATATCACCCCCACATGTAGCAAACAATATCATTAATTATGAAAAATTCTCTTAATCAAAGTTAGGCAAGATACTTACCTCATCTAGGCTAGTCTAAAGCTCCAAAATTGCTTTTTTCTTTATAAATTACCTCCAACCGGCTCAAATTTATCCAAAAATCGTTCAAGAAAACCAAGCAATGATATAGGAAGCAAACTCAATCAATAAAGCTTCAATCTATGTAGAATTTTTAAAAGTCAACCAAGACTTACATGCCCGAAATTCAAAACCAATACCAAATTCCAATGACCCATAACCTGCCGAGTCAAATATGTAATTTGATTTAAAATCTGAGTCCAAGTCAGTACTCAAAACCTCAAAATACCCTCTTATAAATTATAGACAAAAATTCCAAAATTTCACTTTAAAATTCCATAGTGTAAAAATCCATAGAGAATCATGATATATAATCAAAATCAAATAGAAATTACTTACCCTCAAATTATGGCTCAAATCGACCTCCAAAATCACCTCTTCCTAATCTCCAAGACTCAAAATAGTGAAAAATGAGCAATTCCCAAAATTTTGAACATAAAATACTCTGGAGCCAAATAAAGAATCACGTTCGCGACCAATACCATGCAATCACAAAGTGTCACTGGAAAACAACTGCGCATTCGCGACACTGTGCACACAATCGCACAGAGTAACACCTCCATCCCCAGAACTCTACTACGCGGTCGTGGAATGCACCTCGCAACCGCAAACCTTCACCAGACAACCCAACACGATCGCGGACAACTTCCACGTGATCGCAATGAAGAAAGCTTCACCTGCCACACACACACTCTCTCTCTCTCTCTACGCAATCGCGACACACACCTCGTGATCACGAAAAGCATCACTGACAACAGAAAAACCAGCAATCAGCTTAGCTCCAAAATATTTCGAAACTCATCCGAGCCCCTCGGGACCCCGTCCAATCATCCTAACAAGTCCATATACCTTATTCAAATTTGTCCAAAGTCTTAAAACACGAATAACAATATTGAAATCAAGAATCATGCATCAAACCATAAATCTTTATACTACACTTTCGACTAGAAGCACTGAAACAACCTCGAGCCATCCAAGGCCCGAACCAAATATGCATACAAGTTCAAATCATAATACAAACCTATTGAAACCTTCAAATCACCAATCCAGAGTTGTTTACGTAAAAGTCAAACATTGGTCAGTTCTTTCAACTTAAAGCTTCCAAATTAAGAATTACTCTTCTGAACCACCCCCGAACCTTTAGGAAATCAAAGCCAACCATACTCACACGTCATAATACCTCATGCGAAGCTACCCAAAGTCTCAAATCACAGAAAATGCCAGAATTCAAAATGATCGATCGGGTCATTACACTTAGTACAAGATTCTTCTTGTAGGCAATAAAATACAACACCAAAACTATTGGGAATAGACATGCATATGAATGATGATCTACCAAGAAAATTTGGGCTAAAATTGAGCATGTGAATGATGAAGTTTTGGTCCAATCTAAAGTGCAAGAACCCTTCTAAGGACTAATTTAAGTCCAAAACGCCGGGGCCAACAATAAGGGGCATTTGCATCTATACTCAGTTTTTGGGTCACCTTTTAACTTATATCCGCTTTGCACTAAAAATTGTAGCGTACCCACTTTTCGGGTAACTTCAGACATACGGGCCTGAAGTAGCAAAAATTTATGTCTGAAGTTTGAACTTCAGAATTTTTTGCCTGAAGTGTAGCGTTATCAAAGCAAAACTTCAGATATTTTTGCCTAAAGTTTGGCCTGACTTGCAAAGGCAATCACGCAAACTTCAGTTCATAGTGCAATGGCAAACTTCAGTTCAATTGTGTATGTCTGAAGTTTGAACATCATAATTTTTTGCCCGAAGCATAGCCTTATCAAAGCAAAACTTCAGATATTTTTGCCTAAAGTTTGGCCTGACTTGCAAAGGCAATCACGCAAACTTCAGTTCATAGTGCAATGGCAAACTTCAGTTCAATTGTGTATGTCTGAAGTTTGAACATCATAATTTTTTGCCCGAAGCATAGCCTTATCAAAGCAAAACTTCAGATATTTGTAGTGCAAAGGTAATCGGGAAAACTTCACTTCATAGTGCAAAACTTTAGACAAATTAGTCTGAAGTTCTTTAATTTGTAGTGCAAACTTCAGGACAAAATTAGCTTGTTGTATTTAAACTTCAGATCGCGCAAACTTCAGACAATTTATAGTGCAGATTTCCAAATGAATAATACTTACACAATGTCTCATGTGTTTGAGAGAGAAAAAAAAGAAGAAGAAGAGGAGGAAGAAAGGAGCGCATAGGTCAGGAGGAAGAAGAGGAGGCATCTGAAGTTGTCAAAATTAGGGTAAAAATTAAATAATTTTGAATATATGGGTATAAGTTAAATGAGGGCGATCAAATAGGACGCCCCGTGCAATTTTTACACAATAAATTAAACAGTTGAATTTGAAGGCCCAAGATTTTTGGGTTGTTACTAATACAAATCTATTTAGACAAGGGCCAATTAGACAAGTAACTAACACAATATACACAATTGGACGAAGAAGATAATGAAAAGATAGAAGTACACAGCTTGTTTTTATAATTGATAATCCACTATGATTCAATCTGTTGTCATTTCCACATGAAAAAACCTAAAAGAGTAAAAAGAGGTCCACAAATCTGTTTAACCTAAAACTTAGATTCTTAAGGTCAAAACAATTAAGTTTATATTTTAGGGAACAACTGATTTGATTCACTTTTTAAATTAAGAATTAAATTAAGAATAATACGAAATCGAATAAACAATGAGCGAAGATTATTGTTTAAACTCTGATCACACCATTCTTCACTTATTTGACACACGTTAAGTTTTAATTATCCTCACGGTGATTCAAATTTTTACCAATACAAAATCCCGGGGCCCTCAGTTGAGTGTTGACGTTAAAAATCTTTTGATTCTCTTACATTTTGCCGGTGAGCTTCCTCTTTGTTACACACGTGTATTCAAGATTGCTCATTTCTTTTTAAATTTCATTTAAAGATCTTTTTAGATTTTTCTAAATTTTAATCTTTTTTTTTTTCTTCTTTTCTTTTTCAAAGTTCAAACTAACAAAACCCCAACCAAAAATCAAATCTTTCTAAAAACCCAACTCATCCACCTTAAAGGGGTTTGCAAGAACCTGAAAATCTGATAGGAAATATGGCAACTTCTTTCACTTCCCTCGGACCCAATTCTCTATTGTCTCCATTTACAGAACGTACAAGAACCCTAAACCCAGTTCTTTACCGAACCCACTTTGGAAATCTTCCAACTTACAAACCCTTTTCACGGGGCGTGCTCGGAGTAGCTCGATTCGGGTTGGGTCAGGATCCGTTTCCTGGCCCGGAAACTGCAGAGGTGCTTTTCAAGGACCTGTTTGCTCGGGCTGAAGGGTTTTTGTATACAGTTGCTGATGCTGCTGTTTCTGGTTCGGCCGATACGGTTGTTAACACTGTTGAAAGTAGTAAACAGAATAGTGATTGGCTTTCTGGTATTACCAATGGAATGGAGTCTGTTCTGAAGGTTTGTTGAATGTTAAAATTTCGTTTTTTACAATGTTATGATTCTCCTTTCGTTCTTCAATTCTTTTTGCTTCGTTTTGAATTCTAATTTTGATAGGTTTTAGAAATTTCATTGGCTAATTGATTCTTGGAATTGTACTTTTTCAAGGAAGAATGGAGACAAAGTTGCTATAGTTGGAAGTTGAATTTTGGGGTTCAATAATTAGCTGTTTTGGTGAAACTAGTATATAGACTATACTAAACAGTCGGAATTAAATCTTAGCTGTTGTTTCTACACTTCCACTGTTTTTGTAGGAGTCCTCTTAGGGATAATGTAAGTTTTTGAGAAACTCTAATAGTATTGGAATGAAGAGGACTCACGTAGAGCTGAGCAATTACAAAAGATTCGTATATCCTACTCTAACTATATTGGGATTGATGTGTTATTGGTTGATTGATTGAGAATTTTGTATTGCTAGTCGGGTATTTGGTTGCAAATTTTACGGAAGAATGTAATTGTTATTCAAAACATAATTTTGAGCAGTTAAGAATTGTGTATATGGCTATATTGCTATTCATCGTTAAAGAGTAAGATTGTTAAAGTTGGTTCCTTTATTTGGTATCTGGAACTTATCTGGTCTATTAGTTGCTTCATTTGGTTGTATCATTGGAATGAGAGGACAATGTAAGCAAGATTGTTTCATGCCTCTATCAAATGGAAAGAGAAATATTTTGCAGCCTAAATGTCGCATTCTTCTGCTTAGTGTTGGAAAGATAGCATATTTATATCCAACTGTAATGTATGGGTTGATTCAAAGCTTAATTCTATCTCCTGCTTCTATCTCTCACTCATATGTTAAGACATACCGAAGAAAAAGAAAAGAGAGAAAACAATTAAGAAAATGGCTGTGATATGTCCAGGTTTTGAAGGATGGACTCTCAACTTTACATGTCCCATATTCTTATGGTTTTGCAATCATTCTACTAACAATACTAGTAAAAGCTGCAACTTTTCCTCTAACAAAAAAACAGGTCAGTGGTCTACTTTCATGTCTTCTCTTTACAGTATTTCTGTTTTCCATATTTCTGTGTAAAGTATTTAGGAAGTAAATTGATCTGTACAAATTACAAAAAACATTCTTGCTTATGAAGGTTTAGATGGTTTACTATCTTTAAGAATCAATTTTAGGTAGAATCAGCAATGGCAATGCGATCTATGGCACCTCAAATAAAGGCTATTCAGGAGCGATATGCTGGAGACCAGGTTAATTATATCCAAGCTTCACATATTTTTCACTTTTAGTCAGTGGAATATTACTGGAGGATGTACATGCTTAAATGAATAGCTGCCCTTCATTTACCCTGTGGCATTTTCTTGCATTTGTCCAGTGTAAAAATTTTGCTTCAACTATTTTAACTTCTTATATACATGTTTTTCCAGGAGAGGATTCAACTTGAAACTGCTCGTCTTTATAAATTAGCTGGAATAAATCCACTGGCAGGTCTTTTTCAATCCCAAAGCTTCTTATGGTTGACAATTTTGGTTGTACATCCTTACACACCATACATGTGGGTTGTGGCAATATTTATTTTTTGGTCTGATAATTTAAATATTGTCCTAGTTCAGTAATTGTTGGTATTTGTTAATCATTTCTATCGTCTACCCCCAGGATGTCTGCCGACCCTTGCCACTATACCTATATGGATTGGGCTTTACAGAGCCCTCTCTAACGTGGCAAATGAGGTAAAAATGCTCTTTTTCTACTTGTTCACTCCTTCTCTCGAGAGGCTTTTTACTTGAATAGCGCTTGCTAAAAAGGGAGACAGTTTTGATTCTAATGAGAAAGCAAAATAAAAACAATTGATAAGTGGAAAGCAAACTACTGCTGCGGGCAATTTCACCCTTTTGTATACTTTAGCAAATGCTTTAGGTTTCTATAGTTTCACTCAAGCATCTCTAATGCTTAAATTTTTCTTTTTCTTAATTACATTAAGGGGCTTCTGACAGAAGGCTTCTTCTGGATACCCTCACTAGCTGGTCCAACAACAATTGCTGCTCGACAAACTGGAAGTGGCACCTCTTGGCTTTTCCCTTTTGTAGTGAGTCATATGCTGCTGTCCAGCCTTGTCTCATTTCTCTTTCTTTTCTTTTTTTGGGGTTTAAAGATTTTAGATTGAATACTTCATGGACATTTTATTGATGTAGCATTGCATATTTTGTTTAGTTCACTTGTCTTTTCTCTTTCATTCTCTTTTTTCGGGTTATGGTGTCTGCAATGTAAGGATGTGTTGGTTATGCTTTATGGCTCTTCTATGCTTCATTGTTTTTAGATGCATATAGAATATGATCCTTTGGGGTGCGACCCAACACATCAGATTTTGTTGCTTCTACTAGCTATAAAGATGGCAGGTCTTATTTGAGTAATTCAGCAAGTGAGACTGTCTCGGGTTAAAGAAGCATACTGCATTAGAAGGATGAAGTTTGTATTAATAAAATAATCTGGAATGACCAAATCTTGCAATTCAGTTTATTGTTTGATGCATATTGCAATATTTCTTTAGTTGCTTCACCTTGAAGAATGCGTTAGGACTGATTCTTATCCTTGGATTTTACAGGATGGTCATCCTCCCCTTGGTTGGTCCGATACTTTTGCATATCTTGTCTTGCCTGTACTGTTGGTTGTCTCTCAGTACATCTCTATTCAAATTATGCAACCATCTCAACAGGTTGGTCAATGAAAGCTTTTCTAGTCTCCTTTTATGCAGGACAAAAGAACTAGCCCCTCTCCTTCTGCATTTATGATGATTTCCTTCAACTCCATTGCTTTCTTCCCTTGTTGTTTAACCTCATTTTGTTTTGTTATTTTGAGGTTACCTATACCGTACATGCTAAATGTACCATCTTGTGACCTGTGTTCACATTTGTATTTCAATCCAGTTGTTAGATACATGGTTCATGTACTCTTGTACCTTGTGTCAACATGCAATCAATTCCATTTGTTAGACTGTAATGACTATGCTTGTAAATTAAGTCAGGTTCCCGTTTATCCAACCTCTGAATTTTTGTTGTAATACCATTGCACCTTCTTAGAGTTGGCTGGTTCATGAATGGCTTCTACATTGAAGTACTGATACTTCAAAATTGTGGTTATGTATTATGAATAATATTCACTTGCTACCTTTCCAAGTGTTGGGCATGTTGTTGGTTCCTGAAGTTATCAATATTTTATGAAGAAAAAACTGATGGTGTTCGACCTTTGTATTGTAATGTAACTTTGACTCGAGATGGACACTCTGCTACTCTTTATGCTTCATATCTCTTATTTCACCCCCTCTAACTTGAGAACTGAATTTGGTTGTTATTGCAAAGTATATTGTCTGGTTAGCTTATTCATTCTGACTCTATTCTTTAATTCTGTTGGCCAGTTAGTGGTTGATTAGATTAGACTCTCACTAAGATGTCAATTTATAGCACTTATCTTCTAAACCATTTTCATTTTATTTTTGTGCTTTTTTCCTGTTTAGTTTCTAATCCCTTTTTAATTAATTTCCAGAGTGATGATCCAAATGTGAAGAACTCTCAAGCAATAACCAAGTTTCTCCCTCTAATGCTTGGTTACTTTTCACTGTCAGTTCCTTCTGGTCTGAGCCTATATTGGTAACCACTACTCGTTTGGAAACAGCAGTTTTTTCCTCCTATTTTCATTTTCTTTTATCCTTTTATACTTCATTATCCAGTTTATTGACCACTATTGTTCTCCCACACTCAATAATCTCTCAGAAGTGTATTACCTTCTTATGCAGGTTCACAAACAACATACTTAGCACCACTCAACAAGTATGGCTTCAGAAGTTTGGGGGTGCAAAAACTCCAGCGCTGAAATTAAGCGATGATACTTCTAGGAAAGAGCAACCTGGGGGTGCAAAAATTCCGACCCTGAAATTAAGTGATGAAACTTCTAGGAAAGAACAACCTCAAACTCAGAAACAAGTCTTTGAAACAACAATAACTAAAAAGAAAGACGAGAGCCCTACATCAGATAGGCCCCGCCAGGGTGACAGGTTAGAAAGACTTGTTGACCTTTTTTGGAGGTGAGAAGTTGGTGGTTAGTACTTCATTGTTAATTATTATCTGCAGATTTAAACAGTTAAAAGAACAAGAAGCAAGAAAACGGCAACAGAGGGAGGAGGAGAAGAGGAAAGCTGAAATAGCAGCCAATAAGAAAGAAGAGAAGTCAGTTGAGATAGAAAATAGTATCAGAACTGACTCTGTTAATGGTGATTCTATCTCTAAGAGTCTCAATGCTTCCGGTTCTGAATATTATCGTATCGTAAATGGTGATAGTGCTTCCTCTGAAGTGAAGGAAGATGAAAGAAAACAGATTGGTGAAATTTCAGATGATCACAGCCGTGGAGTGGATCAGCATATTTCTGACGAACAAAAGAAGGTAAAGTTAGCTCTTTTGGTTCAAAACAAAACTTCAATATCTGTGACAGATATCACTTGCATCAAATTGATATTGTTGTTTGCTATTCACGCAAACTTTTAGGGTCTCATTGGCTTCTATATTTCTCCTTTGGGAAGTCAAAAATTGAAAGTAATATACTTGTATGCAAGTGAATGTAGGATTATGGTATTGTTAATTGACCTAGTTCTGATTATAGATTTCCATTCCCACTTTCAGGGCGAAACTGTTACTTCTACCAGAGCTACGGATAACAAACTTCCACTTGAAGATGTACAAGAAGACAGAACTGGATAAGCAACTTAAACAAAAGGCTATACATTTTACAAGCTTATTTGGTTCTCCACCCATACTTGAGTCGGCTGAAGTTCATCAGGAACTTGCGACATCTCTAAAGGCGCTGCTATTATTGTGTTTGCAGCTTGGAGGGACCAGGTTCTGAGACAAGATTTTACTTTTGGAAGCTGCAAAGTTGTAAATTATGATGTTCAAAATGGCAATCGCTGCAGATTCTTTAACGAGCATAGTTGGATTTGTAGTGTAAAAGATCTGCTTTAGTACCTAAAAAAGGTTAGCATCATAGGTTTGATATTAAAATAGCATATACCAAACCAGAAAGTAGAATTGTTGTGGAGCAATGCAATATTGCGTCAGATTTGCATCTCAATGTGTTGGGGGCCCATTTTCTTTTTACTTGTCTGCAATAATAAATGGAACTCAGAAATTGGAAGTGACATGACGAATTTTCTTGCTCTACCATACAACTTGGAAGTAACATATATATCCCATAAATGATACTCCGCTTCCTTCGCCCGGCCCTAGGACATTGCTGCGCATATAACAAACTTGAACTTGTCGCAAGGAAAAGTCCGGTGTCTATATTCATCGTGTTTCGAATTCTGCCCTCGTTTAGCCCTTACAAAAGTTGTGTGCGCTTAAAGAAAGGAGGACGCTTTCCTCGTCCAGTAAAACAATAAACTTTACGTGTTTGTGTTTTGGGTTATACTTGCAAAGGACCATAAGTATCTGGAATTCCAATTATTAATGTTTAATTATTTTGTGGAAATAACTTATGGTTCCAAAACTTTGGGCTATTATCACAAAAGAAGATTAGTTTATGAAAACCATTGGGACGTTAGTAATTGTAACTCATGTTATCATGACTTGCCGTGTACGTATATGCAAAGTGCTGTACCCAACGCATATTCTCATTGTTCCTCTAAATAAATGGTTGTGCCAAATGCCAATTATAATACGGAAAAAGAGTCCAAAATATCCCTGTACTTTTGGAAATTGTTTTAAAATACTCTAAATCGAACCGTAACCGTTAACCAAACCGAACCGAAAAAATGGCTTATTGGTATCTGGTTCGGGGTAACAGTTGGTGAAAAGATTGAAGTTTTATTATTAACGACTTAACGATTGGGGGG
>ML425761.1:0-17446 GCA_005239525.1 Nicotiana knightiana | reverse complement strand
TTTTGTATTGAATCGGGTGGCGTGTGTCGGGGGGGGGGGGGGGGGGGGGGGGGGGGGGGAATACTCAATTTCGTTATCGGATAGACTCTTAGCCTGTTAAAATTTTTTTATATTTATACTTTTACCCATATGTATATAAAGTAATTTTTGAAATCCTAAGGCCTAAAATCTAAATCCCTAATTTATTAAATCACACCCCTCTATGTTGGTATTATTAATCTTGTTAATGCAAAGCCAAAGATTTTTTTGTGGTCTCTTTTCTTTCTTTACTTCTTTGTCTTTTGTGAAAGACAAAGTGTCTCTCATTGGTTGTGAAAGTCATTTCCTTCTCTTTATATTGAATTGCTCTTTGTTGGGCTTGTAAAGAAATAGTAAAAGGGAGTGATCACGCACACATGAGAAATTGGTCCTGAGGCAAAACGGGTCGATTTGTCCCCTCCCCATACGTGAGGCCTAATCCAAATATGGTTTTGCTAAAATTATTTCTTAATTTTTTTTTGAACTTACCAGAAAAGTGTCCATAAACATGCTTACCAAAATATGTCCAAATTCATTCTCTTTTGAATTGAACTTTGTAACG
Source organism: Nicotiana knightiana (assembly GCA_005239525.1). Taxonomy (NCBI): domain Eukaryota; kingdom Viridiplantae; phylum Streptophyta; class Magnoliopsida; order Solanales; family Solanaceae; genus Nicotiana; species Nicotiana knightiana. The sequence goes on along the minus strand of ML425761.1, from coordinate 16,866 downwards.
TAGTAACAACTATAATTTAATTTGTTGTAACTGCTACTTGAATTCTTGTTACTCCTACTTGAAATTAACACCTTCAACTTTCTTCTTCTTCAACCGAATACTGGGCAATTATTTTGTGCAAATTCTAAACTTCCAGCCGCGAGTGCACGTGTTTGGAGGTTCTGTGGAACCTTGTGGAGCGACCGGTCTTAACGATTTGTACCCAGTCGGGCCAAAATCGCTTTCAAGGCAGTGGCTTGCCACAACAAAGTACTTTTTGATAAGTTGTTCTTGTTTCTGTCTTGTTCTTAGTCAATATTATCTACTCATTTTTCTTACAATTTGAAGGCGATTTTCGCCATATAATACTCACTAATGGCTACCACTTTGAACAAAATACTTCCTTATTTGTCTAAGCTTGAACCTTTAGATGGAAATAATTATAAGCGTTGGTCCCAGAAACTTTTAATTTTCTATGAACATTTAGAAGTTGATTACATTTTGTTTAATGAACCACCTGCTAATGTTCTTGTTGATAGTTCTAATGGTGCTACTACTGTTGTTGCTGATGATACTGCAAAGAAGAAATTTGAAAAGGATAACAAAACTGTTCGAGGGGAAGGATAAGCCAATTATGGAGCAGGTTCACGAGTATGAGAACTTGACTGCAGATGTTTTGAACGAAGGCATGGAGATGTGTGAGATTATTCAAGCTAATGTTCTTCTTGTAAAGTTTCCACGTTCCTGGAGTGATTACAGGAATCAACTAAAACACAAGAAGAAAAACTTAACTCTTCAAGAACTGATCAGTCACATGAGCACTGAGGAAGCAAACCGTCTCAAATATGAGGAATCTGAACGGATTAAGGATAAGATGAAATTTCTCTCTTAATTCTTCTAAAGCTAACCTTGTTGAATCTTCTAGTACTTTTGTGAAAGACATGTTTAAAAGAAAATAGAAGAAAGGCCAGAAGAAAGGACATGTGAAGAAGCATAATTACTTCAATAAGTCGGAGGGCCATATTCAAAATTCGAAAGGACCTTGCTATGTCTGCGGAAAAATTGGTCACAAGTCTTTTCAGTGTAACTAGAGACAAGGACAAAGCTCAAAGAATGGAGGAAAAGCTCCATTCCAAGCTAACCTTACTAAGGACAGTGATGTCATTGTTGTTGTGGTTGTTGAGGCGAACATGGTGGCTAACAAGACTGACTGGATACTGGACACAGGCACTTCAAGGCACCTTTGCGCCAACAAGAATTTGTTTCACGACTTTGAGGAATCTGTTGATGGCAAGTGTGTCTACATGGGTAACTCCACTACAGCTGGAGTTATGGGTAAAGAAAAATTTCTCCTTAAGTTAACTTATAGAAAAACCCTTAGCTTTGAACAATGTTCTGTATGTACCCTCCCTTCGTAGAAACTTAGTTTCTGGTGCGCTTCTCGACAAAGCAGGTCTTAAACTTATTTTTTAATCTGATAAAGTTGTTATTTCTCGTGGGGGAGCCTTTGTTGGGAAGGGTTACCTTAGTGGGGTTTATTTGTACTGAACATCGCGCAAGAGATTACTAATAATGCTAGCACTTTTAATTATGCTTATATTGCTGAGTTTATTGATTTGTGGCATGATAGACTAGGTCATGTTAATATTACTTCTATTAAAAGACTTAGAAAAATGGAATTAATTCCTGCAGTTAATGTTAATAATTTTTCTAAGTGTCCTGTTTGTGTAGAAGCAAAATATACCACAAAACCTTTTAAGAATATAAATAGTAGAAAGACAGAATTGCTTGAACTAGTGCATTCAGACTTAGCAAATTTCAAGAACAATGTTAGTAAGGGTGGAAAGAAATACTACATCACCTTTGCAGATGACTTTTCTAGATACACTAAGGTATATCTTCTTAAGTCAAAAGATGAGGCTGAAAGCGTGTTTTTGAAATACAAGGCAGAAATAGAGAATCAATTAGACAGAAAAATCAAGAAACTTAGGTCTGACAGGGGTGATGAATATAGTACTAATACTCTAGAAGCATTTTGTGAGAAATATGGTATTATACATGAGGTCAGTGCTCCCTATACTCCCCAACAAAATGGTGTAGCCGAATGAAACAATAGAATCCTTAAGGAAATGATGAATTCTATGCTTTTGAGTTCGGGTTTATCAATAATATATGGGGGGAGATGTTTTATCTGCATGTTATGTTCTTAATAAAGTCCCTCATAAGAAGTTAGATAAAACCCGTATGAGTTATGGAAAGGGTTTGCCCCTAACTTGAAAATTCTGAAAGTGTGGGGGTGTTTGGCTAAAGTTAGTCTTCCTGAATTTAAACAAGTAACTGTTGGACCCAATACTTTTGATGATAATTTCATTAACTATGCTCAAAATAGTGCTGCATATAGATTTATGTCTTTGAATGACAGTTGTATTTGTGAATCTAGAGATGCAGAATTTTTTGAGCATGTTTTTCCATTGAAAAATAATGTGCCTAGTGATGTGACTAATAATGCTTCTACATCTATGTCTCTTAATTCTCATATTGTGTCTTCTTCTAGTGTTACTGCTAATGAGCATAAAAATGAACTTAGAAGGAGTAAGAGGCGTAGAATTGAAGCTAGCTTTGGTCCTGACTTTATCACTACTTTCTTGACTGAAAATATTGATCTTGATATTTTGAATGATGAATTAATGTCTATATATTTAATAGAAAAGACCCTAAAACTTATAATGAAGCAATGAGGTCAATAAATGCTAGTTTTTGAGAAGAGGGGCCATTAAAAGTGAATTAGACTCTATAGTTTTTAATCACACTTGAGACTTGTCTGATTTGCCTAAGGTTGTAAACCCATAAGTAGAAAGTGGATATTTAAGAGTAAATTGAGACCTGATGGTACAATTGAGAAATATAAGACTAGACTTGTTATTATGGGTTTTAACCAAAAGAAAGGCATTGATTACTTTGACACTTATTCTCCTGTGACTAAGATAGCGACTATTAGAACTCTTGTTATTTTAGCCGGTATTCATAATTTAGTGATACCTCAAATGGATGTTAAAACTGCTTTCCTAAATGGTGATTTAGAGGAAGCGATATATATGTCTCAACCTGAGGGATTTGTGATCCAAGGACAAGAGAATAAAAGTATGCAAATTGAGAAAGTCTCTGTATGGTCTAAAGCAGGCACCTAAGCAATGGTATGAAAAGTTTAATAGCACATTAGTGGGTAATGGTTTTGTTATTAATGCATCTGATACTTGTGTTTATTCCAAGATGATAGGATCAGATTTTGTTATTATATGTCTATATGTGGATGACATGTTAATCGTTTGCCCTAATGTGAATGTTGTTAATGAGACTAAGAATTTTTTGTCTTTTAAATTTGAAATGAAAGATCTTGGAGAAGCAGATGTGATTTTAGGGTTTAAAGTCAAAAGAACTTCTAATGATTTTCATTATCTCAGTCTCATTATATTGAGAAAATATTGAAAAAGTTTAATTGTTTTGATATAGCACCTGTGAGAACTCCTGATGATCCTATCATACACTTGAGAAAGAATAAGGAATCTAGTATTTCTCAAACTGAATATGCTAAGATAATTGGTAGTGTAATGTTTATTATGAATTATACACAACCTGATGTTGCTTATACTGTTAGTAGATTGAGTAGATATACTCACAACCCAAGTAGTGAACACTAGAATGCTCGTCATCGTTTGCTAAGGTATTCGAGAGGTACTATGAATTGATGTTTGCATTTTAATAAATTTCCTGCTGTTTTAGAAGGATTTTGTGATGCAAACTGGGTTAGTGGCAATGATGAAGTTAGCTCCACTAGTGGCTATGTGTTTACTTTGGGTGTAGGTGCTATTTCATGGAAGTCTTTAAAACAGACTTGTATAGCACGATCTACTATGGAGTCTGAATTCATTGCTCTTAAGTTGGTAGGGCAAGAAGCCGAGTGGTTCAGAAACTTATTGGCAGACGTGTCTTTATGGGAAAGATAAGTTTCACCAGTTTCTCTACATTGTGACTCACAGGCGGCAATTTGAATTGCCAAAAATAGTGTGTACAATGAAAAAAGTAGACATATCCGCATTAGATATGGTGCGGTAAAACAATTATTGAAACATGGTGTTATTTCCTTGGAATATGTAAAATTCGAAAGAAATTTGGCGGATCCTTTAACCAAGGGATTAGCAAGGAGAGTTATCATTGAAATGTCGAGGGGGATAGGGCTAAAGCCCATGGATTGAGGAAGTATGGTGGATACCCGTTTGTGGTCAAACGAAGCCATATGATATCTCAATATGCACTACATTTTCTATCCCTATGGTGTGTGATAGTGCTTTATAAGGTTGAACTTATTTTGCTCTTAATGATTCCGTAGCCTTAAGGTGGTTTATCTGTAGATAGACATGATGGAATCACCTACATGAGTGTAAAAGTGCGGTCGCCTTTTATGAAAGGCTTGGGATGTCTTTCTAGAGCATTCATGAAACCCAAGGTATGTGCACGACCATAAAAGCACTTTGTTAGTATCGCAAAGTTTGCATAAAATTAAGGATATAGTATGTGTTGTGGGGGTCTTAACTAATATTCATTCAGTTCAAGAGTACTTCACTTTGTGGATGTTAGTTGCTGCCTCATTTTACTACGTGTCAATTCAAATCGAAGATATGGACAGTTAAGTACATGTTCCTTCTTTTGCCCAGAATTGTTCTTATTCTATTTTTTTCTTTACATTAGTGGGAGATGGTTGGTATTATTAATCTTGTTAATGCAAAGCCAAAGATTTCTTTGTGGTCCCTTTTCTTTCTTTACTTATTTGTCTTTTGTGAAAGACAAATTGCCCCTCATTAGTTGTCCCTCATTAGTTGTGGAAAGTCATTTCCTTCTCTTTATATTGAATTGCTCTTTGTTGGGCTTGTAAAGAACTAGTAAAAGGGAGTGGTCTCGCGCACATGAGAAATTGGTTCTGAAGGCAAAACATATTGATTTGTCCCCCTCTCCCCCTGCGCGCGAGATATACATGTCCAAATTTGCTTTTGCTAAAATTATTTCTTCATTTTTTTTAGCTTACAGAAAAATGTCCATATACATGCTTACCAGAATATATCCAAATTCATTCTCTTTTTAATTGAATTTTGTAACGTTTGTAACAACCATAATTTAATTTGTTGTAATTGCTATTTGAATTCTTGTAACTCCTACTTGAATTCGGTAACAACTTTTATTTCATAACCCCCAATTGAATTCTCCTTCTTGTAACAACTCTAGTATCTTATCTATATTAGGAGCTGTTTTGTGAAGTTTTAAAATACAGAAAAGGAAAAAAACACCTTACACTTTCTTCTTCTTTAACCGAATTCTGGGCAAATATTTTGTGCAAATTCCAAAATTCCAGCCGCGAGTACGTGTTTGAAGGTGCTGTGGAACCTTGGAGAGCGATCGTTCTTGAGGATTTGCACCCGGTCGGGCCGAAATCGCTTTCAAGACAGTGGCTTGCCACGACACAATATTTTTTGATAAATTGTTCTTGTTTCCCTATTGTTCTTAATCAATATTATCTACTCATTTTTCTCAGAGTCTACAGTGACTACTAACAAGAACTGGCATGGTTGACTAGTCACAAGAATAAACAAAAATAACAGAAGTGGTAGTAGACATAAACTAGTCCATATCAAATAAACACCCACAATCACTTACACAGGCTGGTTTGATCTTATAGGAGTAATAAATTTATTAGTGAGTTGTTTCTCAATTATCAAATAATAAAGATGTCATATCAGCAAATCAAGAATTGACTGACTGCACAAGTGAAGTTGAAGGACATTACGCAAGTTGGTCTGATCTTTGAATGAGGGAAGAAGGACTAGCTTTGCAACTCTCCCGATTTTGCGGGAAACTAATACAAGTAGTAATTAAAATAAGATAATTGAGCTACTTTCTTCTTCTTAATTAGTTAATATTGAGAAACGAAAAAAAGAGAAAAACATACCAACACGATTTGCTCTACTTCTATAAGTTATTATAACTTAGCTGCAGAGATGGCCGTTTGGGCGTGTCTCACAATCTCCAGCACCTCAATTTGCTGTTTTCTGCATTTCTTACCTGTATTTTTAATGCCTTTAAAAAAAACATTTGTTTGATCCGATGGAAATACTATTTTTCTTCAGATTTTATTGCTTGGACGGTAGCCTAATGGAAAATACAGTCCAATTACAAGATTAGAAATTTAAGCTTTTATTATTTTTAAAACAAAGATTATTTGGAATTACAGACTGGATCACAATATCTAGATTCTGATAATAACTGTTTAAATTGATAGTTTTGAGTATATGTAGCCCATTTAACTCATTTTAAGGAGAAACTGGCGAATATTTTCCTACAAGTTCTTGAAGCCAAAAGAATAGAAAGGCAAATTTGACTCCTATTAAAAAGAAAGAAGTTGAACATTTGTTTTTCTTTTTTAATTAATTTGGATTATATGAGTGAAAAGCCGTGAAAACGTTATTGATTGTTGGGAAATTGATAAAATGTACTCCCTCCGGTCCATAATAAGTGATTTTTTAGTTTTTTTATTTTGTTTCAAAATAAGTATTATTTTTACATAATCAAGAAGGAATTAATTATTTTTTTTAAAAATTTGTCCTTATTTACATATCTCATATGTTTAAGTAACAATTAATTAAGGTAATTTAGTGAATACATCTTTTTTTTTTAGGAGTTCGTATTTTCTTAAGGGACCGGAAGGAGTATGTAATAAAGCTTTTAATATTTGTTTTTAGCATTTCTATGTCGGTGTGCATTAAAGTCCATGAGAAGAGAAGAAATTATAGCAGCTTCTTTTAATAAAAGAATTTACTCTCTTCGTTCACTTTTACTTGGCATATATACTAAAAATAAATATTTACTTTTACTTGGCACTTGCGCATATCAAGAGAAGACATCAAATTTTTTCCTGTTTTACCCACAATATTTATTACCATTGTTTACCTCGAAAAATACTAGTAACAATTAATTTTGATTTGTAATTTTAAAGATACATGATCTATTCCAATATTAGTGAATAAACAAGTAATATTAAGTATAAGTGAGAAGAATCGATGAACCAAATCAGTGTTGCTAGTATGATAGGGACCTCGAGCCGATATCCTCGGAGGCCTCGAAGTGGGTTAAGAATAATAAAGTAAGAACAATAAAGTGAGAGCAATAAAGCTGAGGAACAATTCTGGAGCACAATAAAGTAAGATGAAATATTCTTTTTCCAGTAGTGAGATGATCTTTACAAATGATTGGGGTCTCCTTTATATAGGAAGGGAAAACCTTAACATGGTACATTTCTATTTAGGGTAAAGGATTCTATTGGTACAGCTGTATAACAACCCAGTACAGATTTTACAATTCGTACAAATCTTATCCAAATTTTACGCCTTGATCTTTGTGCCTTTGAGAGATTCCCGCTCTTTCTTTAGTATCATCGAAATGGCACTACCTCGAAGTAGACCGTGCCAGGCCTCCGATTCGTTCCCCCGATGTGTGCATGTTTCCGCCAGACCTGATCCCTGCTTCGAGGTTCCCGAACTCGAGCTCGGTGTTCGATTAAGCCCTCGAAATCGGGTTCTCCGTTTCGACTGTATACAAATAGTCCCCGCGTTTCTTAGAATGAAAAGATAAGAAACAATTCGATTCATGACTCTCCGATGCCTCAATCGTGACATCAGACTCGTGAGGTCAGCGGTTGGCGTGACTGAAAGGTCGTGTAAAGGTCACGTCTGCACAGATTTAGAAAATCCATCAATTAAAAGAGCCTTTTGGCCAACCGTTTAGCTTTCCCAACACGCACAAGTGGCCTCTATAAATACTTCAACTTATTTCTTTGCAAACTTTACTCTCTTCACATATTCAATCTTGTTGTTCTCTTATTCTCTCTTCGTTCATACCTTTCTTGTGCCCGTTTTACCATCAGCTTTCTCTTTTTTCCTCTAAATTCACAGTAGTAATGACAAGAACTTCCAAAACAGTTCCACAGAAAGAGAAGGCTTCTTCGTCTTCTCGCACATCTAAGAGTAAAATGGCGGTACCTCCTCGTGTTGAAGAGTGTAACCCCGAACTTTGTGATACGTCTTCCAATTTTAAAATTGACAGACTTGCTTTGATCCCGGGCTGATGCGAGCCTACGTCTCGGTATATCAGCTTGATAACCGAACTCGAACAGGTGAAGGCAGATTGTCGTTAGGCGGATACAATGGACGTGGAGATCCCTTCACCCGAAGAGGATATCACCACTTACAAAGAGGAGGGGTACCTAAGTGTGTATACCTACCCATTCACCTTACCGTAGATCCTTCTCTACCTCTCCTAGATCCAGTGATTCTCGACTTCTGTCGACAGTACCAAGTGATGCTAGGCCAAATTTACCCTTCCTTTTGGCGAATTGTTCACTTGATCAGGTACTTCTCGAGCAAGGTCGAGGGAATGTATTTTACCCTCGACCATCTGATCAGGCTATACATCCCCCGTCTCTATCGAGGCGGCCTGATAAAATTGCAACCTCGATCCTCGAAGTCTTTCTTCTCCAGTATCAACGAAGATAAAGACCGGGGGTGGATGAGCCGCTTCGTTCGAGTCAGGACCTCCGACCTGATTCCTACTGAAAAGATGTTGTTCCTAGAGTAGTGGAATATGAAGCATAAGTACAGGCTTATCAAGTGTGTTTCATTATTTTGATATTCCCGTCTTCTTTTGAACTAAGCCCCTTTTAATGATGCAACCGCTGTTTGGTATCCAGGTGCGGTTGCGGACCTCCCGGGCTGGGTTCGGCAACTGGCTTCCACTTCCTCATACGCCGAGCGCGTCTGGCGCGAATTGGCCAAAGGCTGATGGGAGGCCAAAAACCACGGTAAGCTTTCATTATTTGCATCTCTTAGCGAAATACTCTTAAGCAAAATACTTAATTTTGCAGTTGTGCAGGACTCGGCGACGTTGTTTCGATGAGGCCGCCCCCAACTGATGAGGAAGAAACCCCAAAACACGCCAAAGACAATAAAAGGAAGAGGGCGTTGCCGGTGAACTCTCCGAAGCCAAAGAAAACCAAGGTCCGAAAATCTAAGGTCGAACGGTGACCTTAACTCCGGAAACTGCCGAACGTCTTTGTGCTGAGGACGAACATGGAGACGATGCTGAGCGCGAAGACGATGCGGATGCTCCAAAGGCTGCTTAACCAAGGGCTGCTGATGTGGTTCAGTCTCATGCTGAGGAGGTCTCTAAGGGGAGCTCGAGCAAAGTCCTCGAGCTGACCAGTGACAAGAAAGCGCCTTATACCATAGGGCACTTGATCGATGAACCCGAAGAACCCAACCCTGGGGTAACTCGAAGGGGGGAGAACGCTGCGATTGAACCATTCAGGGTGATTGATGTGGACGACTCTCCGCCAGGCCCGTTATTCTTTGCGGGGCAAATACGGGATGCCCAAGATATAAAGACTCCCGATGTGGGAACATCCCACGAGGCGAACGACATCTTCGGATAATGCCTTGCCGGGATTGAAAAGGGCCCCGACCTTGACGCCTCATTCATCTTCGAAGAGGCTGAGAAGCTTCGAAAGCAGGTAAACTTTGCCTTAACAATTATATTTGGAGTTTGATTCTTGCCTTTCTGACTCCATTTCTTCGTTATAAGGTCGTGATGCTCTATGAACGAGCTTTTTCCAAGTCTCGGCTTGAGCTTGCCCGTTTTGAAAATGATCTCAGGAAGCTCATGTCAGAGTTGGACGAACTCAAGGCTCTCTATGCCAAAAGAGAGGGGGGAACTCAACGATCTTCGATCAAGTTCGGAGGAGGCTTCCCAAGAGCGAGCCGAGCTCGTCGAACAGGTAATATAGCCTTTGTGAGATTTACTTTGTATCTACTTTCTTTGGTGTCTAATGTTTTAATTTTGCAGCTTCATCAGAAGACCGATTTGGTGGAGCAACTTCGGGAGGAGCCTAAGAACAAAGAGGCTGAAATCCTCGGGTGGAAGCAAAATATGGACCGTCTGGCCTCCGAGAAAGATACTCTTCGGGAAAAGCTGGCCTTGGTCGAGCACCAGCTTCAGAGTGCAAAAGAGGAGAGCCGTGGGTTTAAGGGGATTCACACTGAGACGGCCGCTGAATTAGCTAAGGTCAAGTTCGAAGTTGATGCATTCGTGTCCTCATATCGAACCAATGCTGCTGCTGCTAATGCTCCGGCTCGGGAGATCTCTGACGCGGCTGAGCTCAAGTTAACATGTGCCATCAATCATGCTAAGTTGGAGTCTCGAAGGCATACTCTCGAGGAGATGCATGCTAAAGGCTTCGATCTTTCCGCCGAAATTGAGAAAGTAAAGGCCCTGGAAGAAGAGGCAGCTGCATTGCTCTCCACCGATGAAGATTCTGCCAGTAGGTCCGAGAGTGAGGGAGACGAAGGCGAAGTCCCCGAGGAGGAGGAGGAGGAGGAGAAGGCCCCCGAAGACGAGGCTACTGAAGATGTAGCTCCAGTGCATACTGCCTCTGAGCAAGTGACCCCGAAAGTAGATTAGGTTCTTTTGTTTCCTTTCTTTTGTGTAAGGGACCTATGTGGGGGTCTTGTAAATGTACCTTTGAATCATCTTTTGAATATACAGAACTTTTTCACTTCATCTTCGTTTGGTGTTAAATTTCGTTTTGTCTTCATTTGTGAAACGAAACTTGGTGTTGTAGACAATCGGTCCGCCTATTGGTCTTAGAATACAATACCCTTAGGTTTTGCGTTTGATCAACGATCAAAAATAGGTTACCTCTTAAGGTTCGATCTTCGAGCTGAGCTTTTTCTTTGGTTTGACTCTAGCACGGGGTGAAGGCTAGGTAAGGTCTCGAGCACGATATGCTTTGGCCTTTAAGCTCTCTAAATATTGGCTGTTAGGCTTTAAAATACTTGACCTTAGGATCTTTAGGTTAGCCCTTAGGATCTTTTAGGTTGGTCCAATTCGGCCTCTGAAATGGCTGTGATTTTTCCCTCTTTCCGACTAAAGACTTAGTGAAAATTTTGGTACTCCTTAGCATGTGTTCTTCGTACTTGTTGGATTTTTTGAAAGTTTGATTGATTAGAACCTTGTCTGTAATTCGTTGTGCACCGATAATTGAATACCTCTTGAGGTTTTTTTGAAGGTTGATATTATCGAAGCCTCCGATTTATTCAAGGGCTAATTTTATCGAAGCCCTTTATTGTTTGCTTTTGCCGAGGGTAGCCTGATTTAACCGGTTTTTTGAAGTGTTTGAAGGCCTTTAGTTTTATGGTGGAATTTGTATGTCTCCGAACCACATGAATTCGGCTGTAGATTTTTATATGACCGTAGTCTTTTTGTATGTTCGTAGCCTTTAGTTCCCGAGTATGATGGCCTTGGCCTTTATATCAAGGGGATGCCTCTTTGAGGTCTTATGAGTTCGAGTACTCGATGACTCGATGTGTTGATTATCGATGATAGTCCCCGAATAATCGGGGTGCATTTGCGTTCTGGCCCTCGGGTCATTTTTTGTAGAATTATAAGCATGAAGCTTCATATAATAGTAGACTTCTTTTGAGACACAAAGTGTTTTGATATGATAACAGTGCTTCTTTGAGTAACTGATACATGCGTACATTTTTTTCCGCTGGGGGCTCGACTTCTCTACATGGACACGGTTCATTTGACCGTTTGGCCCATTACATCATTTTCCTATCGAGGCCCTCTTGACATGAATTGTTTTCTCCAAAAATGCAACCTCCGAGGGTGGTGCCCCCCAGTATTCGAGGTTGATTGAAAAGAAGCCTTGAATACTTATTGAATTACCCTTAGGTAGAATATAAGTGTTGCCTCGTTAAAAACCTTATCGGTAAAACCCAGTTGGGATAAAACCCGATCTAAGGGAAAAAGAGTGCAACACATGCTTTAAAACCCAAGGTCTTCGAGTTGAGGGGTGCTCCGATGTTTTCAATCGAACATATGCAAGGGGTTAATCTTAAATATAAATGTGAAACAGAAAAGGGAGAAGGTCATACCTCAACAATAGTATCGTTTCAGTAGTGATATGTTCCAATTATTTGGTAATTGTTCGCCTTCCATTGTGCTAAGTTTATAGGATCATTTTCCTATGATTCTGAGGACTCGGTACGGTCCTTCCCAATTGGGGCCTAATTCCCTTCATTTGGGTCTCGAGTATTGAGGGTGACTTTCCTTAAGACCAAGTCCCCGACTCCGAAATGGCGAAGATTTTCCCTTCTGTTGTAATACCTCTCGATCCTTTGCTTTTGCGCGGCCATTCAAACTAGTGCATCTTCATGTTTTTCATCTAGTAATTCGAGGCTAGTGTTCAAGGCCTCGTGGTTCGAAGCCTCGGTAGTATGTTGAAACCTGACGCTGGGTTCACCGACCTCGACTGGAATCTATGCTTCGGACCCATACACCAAAGAAAACGGGTTTTCCCCCGTGCTCGACTTCGGCGTTGTTCTATATGACCATAGCACCTCTTGAGATACTTCTCTCCATTTCCCTTTAGCATCATTCAATCTCTTCTTCAGGTTTTGAAGGATAGTTTTTTTTTGTGGACTTGGCCTGGCCATTTGCGCTCGGGTGATAGGGCGTCGATAATATCCTTTTGATTTTATGGTCTTTGAGGAATGTTGTCACTTTGCTGCCGATAAAATGCTTCCCATTTTCGCATACTATCTCGACGGGTATCCTGAACCGACATGCGATGTGGTCCCATATGAAGTCAATGACTTATTTTTCTCTTATTTCTCGAAGGCATGCGCTTATACCCATTTTGAAAAGTAGTCAGTCATAAACAAAATAAATTTAGCTTTACCTAGCACCGTTGGTAGGGGCCGACGATTTCCATCCCCCATTTCATGAACGGCCATGGGGATAGGACCGAATGGAGTTGTTCACAGGGCTGATGGATCATCGGTGCGAACCTTTGACATTTATCGCACCTTTGAACGAACTCCTTAGTATCTTTTTCCATGCTATCCCAGTAATACCCTGCTCTAATAACCTTGCGAATCAAAGTAGTCGACACCAGAGTGGTTCCCACCGGTGCCTTCGTGGATTTCTCGTAATACATAATCGGTGTCCCCCGATCCCAAGCATATTGCTAGTGGTCCGTCGAAGGTTCTTCTATATAATGTTTCATTTTCATCAAGTGAGAACCGAGCCGATTTGGTTCGTACTGCTCTCGATTCTTTTGGGTCCGAGGGGAGATTCTCGTGCTTCAAGTATTCGACGTGCTTATTCCTCCAATCCCACATCAAACTTGTTGAATTAATTTCCGCATGGCCTTCTTCGATCACTAACCTCGACAATTGGACGACAGTCCCGGGGACAATATCATCTTCTTCGACCGACGACCCCAAATTTGCAAGTGCATCAGCCTCGCTTGTTTGTTCTCGAGGTACATGGTCCAATGTCCATTCCTTGAAGCGATGCAAAGTCACTTGGAGTTTGTCTAAGTACCTTTGCATCCTATCTTCTCGAACCTCGAAACTTCCATTTACTTGGTTTACTACCAAAAGGAGTCACACTTGGCCTCAATGATTTTCGATCCTAGTCCCTTGGCCAGTTCGAGACCCTTAATCATGGCCTCATACTCGGCCTCATTGTTAGTCAATTTTGAGGTTTTGATAGATTGCCTAATGATGCTGCCCGTAGACGGTTTTAAAACTATACCGAGCCGGGACCCTTTCACATTCGAGGCACCATCAGTGAAGAGGATCCATATCCCCGACAATGTACCCGTCTTTAGCAAGAGTTCCTTTTCTACTTCGGGTACGAGGGCATGCGTGAAATCGGCCACGAAGTTTTCCAAAATTTGATACTTGATAGTCGTTTGAGGTTGATATTCAATATCATACCCTCCAAGTTCGATGGCCCATTTGGCCAATCGGCACGATAATTCGGGCTTATGCAAGATATTTCGAAGCGGATACGTAGTCAATACACATATATGATGGCATTGAAAATATGGTTTCAATTTTCTATATGCACTTACTAATGCAAGAGCTAACTTTTCTAAATGCGGGTAGCTGGTTTCAGCATCTCCTAGGGTCCGACTTACATAATAAATCGAAAATTGCGTACCTTGTTCTTCCCGAACCAACATGCCACTTAACGCTACCCCGGACACGGCCAAATACAAGTAAAGCTTCTCATCCTCCTTCAGAGTATGAAGCAAGGGTGGGCTCGAGAGATACTGTTTTAATTCTTCTACGGCTCGTTGACACTCCGGAGTCCATGCGAAGTTGTTCTTCTTCATGAGCAGGGAGAAGAAATGATGACTCTGATGATGATCTCGAGATAAACCAGCCTAGGGTAGCTATCCGTCCAGTTAGCCGTTGTACGGATTTTACATTACCTACGACGATGATTTCCTCGATGGATTTGATTTTGTTGGGGTTGATCTCGATCCCCCTGTTCGACACCATGAAAGAACTTGCCTGAGCCAACTCCAAAAGTGCATTTCTCGAGGTTGAGTTTCATGTTGTACCTTCTTAAGATGTCGAATGCCTGCAACTGAGTCAAATGGTCCTCCGTGCGCAGGGACTTAACTAGCATGTCATCAATATAAAATTCCATAATTTTGCCTATCTGATGTTCGAACATTTTATTAACTAGGTGTTGGTATGTAGCCCCTACATTTTTAGCCCGAAGGGCATTACGTTATAGCAATATGTGCCAAACTTTGTGATAAACGAAGTCTTTTCCTGGTCCTCCGGGTTCATTCGAATTTGATTGTACCCGGAGTATGCATCGAGAAAAGTAAGGATCTCGTGGTGGCATCGATCAATTGATCGATGTTGGGCAATGGGAAAGAGTCTTTAGGGCATGCTTTGTTAAAATCTTTGTAGTCTATACACATTCTAAGTTTGTTTCCCTTTTTAGGGACTACTACTACGTTAGCTAGCCACTCGGGATACTTAACTTCCCTAATGGACCCTATCTTAAGGAGTTTGGTTACCTCATCTTTGATGAATGTGTGCTTTACCTCAGACTGAGGTCTCCTATTTTGTTTCGTCAGTTTAAATCTGGGATCGACGCTTAGTCGATGAGTGGTTATCTCCGGTGGGATCCCTGTCATATCTAAGTGGAACCAAGCAAAACAATCAATGTTATCAATAAGTAACTGAATGAGTTTTTTCCTGAGTTCGGGGGTTAACCCCGTCCTCAGGTATACCTTTCATTCCGGCAGATACTCGATCAATATCACCTGCTCAAGTTCCTCGACCATGGATTTCGTCGCATCTGACTCCTCGGGGGTAACGAAAGCTCGAGGGGTAAGGAAATCTTCCCCTTCGCCCTCAACCACCTGTTCCTCGGGCTCGACCGAGGAGATAGACTGTAATTGCTATTTGGCTACTTATATTTTTTTGTCATTCGGCTTTTCCAACATAGATGGTGTCGATACTGGTGTCACGTTGTGGACTGCAAACATCTCCTTAGCTGCATGTTGTTCCCCATATACCGTTTTCACGCTATTTTTTGTTGAGAACTTCATCATTTGATGGAGGGTTGATGGTACTGCCCTCATGCTGTGGATTCACGGCCTTCCAAGCAAAGCATTACATCTCATGTCACCTTTGATGACATGAAACTTTGTGTCTTATATGGTTCTAGCTACGTTTACTGGGAGGATGATTTCCCCCTTCGTTGTTTCACTTGCCATGTTGAAACCATTCAAGACTCGAGATGCTGGTGTGATTTGGCCAAGCAGCCCGAGCTTCTCCACGGCCCTCGACCTGATTATATTTGTCGAGCTACCTGGATCCACAAGAACACGTTTAACTTGAACTTTATTTAAAAGAATAGATATTACCGGTGCATCATTGTGAGGCTGAGATAAGCCTTCAGTGTCTTCCTCGCTGAATGTGAGGGTGTGTTCAGGCATGTAGTCCCGAGTCCGCTTCTCCCCCGTGATTGATACTCTAGTGCATTTGAAATGGGTCCCTGTGGGACGTCAACTCCTCCGATGATCTTGTGAATAACATGTTGAGGTCCTCCTGTCCATTCTTCCTATTGGAATATCTTTCTCTGAAATGGTTTTTAGCTCTGTCGCTGAGAAATTCTCGAAGATACCCCTCATTGAACAATCGGGTTACCTCCTCCCTTAGTTGCCTGCAGTCCTCGGTCCTATGCCCATTGTGTCGTGATATTTTCACATTAGGTTGGGATTCCTTTGAGAAGGATAAGTTTGAATGGGTTTAGGCCATCTGGTATCTCTGATTTTCCCAATGGTCAAGACGATCCCCGAGGCATCGATGCTAAAGTTATATTTTGATAATCGGGGTGCCTCTGCCGGTCCCGAGTGCCTGTCAAACCCTGTCTTACTCATGAGCCCCCTAGAATTCTTACCTCGATCTGCCCTTCGATTATTTCGAGGTATGTTACGCCTCGAATTGTTCCTTCGGTCTTTGATGTACGGCTAATGCCTCCCCTTACTCAGTCTGTCTACTTCTTTTGAGTCTTTATTGCTAACCTGTTTGGATAAACCGAGCCCGAGGGGGCTCCCAACTGGTCATCTTCAACCCTAATCTTCGACTGGTATCTGTTATGCACATTCACCCAAGTGATGGCGGGGTACTCAATCAATTTTTGTTTCAACTGCCTCGATGCTAACGAGATCCGCTCATTTAGCCCCTGAGTGAAAGATTGTATAGCCCAGTCGTCGGAGACCAGTGGCAATTCCATTCGTTCTATTTGAAACCGGGACACAAACTCTCTCAACATCTCGTTGTCTCTTTGTTTAATCTTGAATACATCTGACTTTCTTGTTGCAACCTTTATGGAACCAGCATGTTGATCACGCTCAACTATGTCTAATAAAAGACTAAGCGGGCGTTGCAAATATAGTCCGGGGTA